>PVJO010014043.1:0-49601 GCA_004026905.1 Hystrix cristata
TGGAGCTCGAGAGATTTGGATTCGGGTTCCTTCTATTGCTCATGCCTTCCCACTTTTGACCAAAGGCGTCCTATCTACCTGGGATGTATTACTGTATTTCATAAAACCTGGAAACTGAGAAAGTCCTCAGAGATGATTTAGTTCCAACTCATTTATGCAGACCAGGAAGCTGGGGCCTAGAGGAGTTAAGGTTAACAGCTCCCCTCTATACCAATATACAAGGCACACAGACTGCTTAGTTCTAGCCTCCACCGTGACAGCAGGGTAAGAGGCATCATAACAGAGCCACTGAGGATGCAAAACACAAAGACTGCTAATGGGCTGGGCAAAGGGCATCACTTCCTCAGCTGTAGATGGTGAAGACTTGGGAGGACCTGCCATCCTCCTGGACTATAAGCTCACCAAATACAGGGATGCCGAAACAGTCTCAGAAATGGGCTACTTTTCAGCAGATAGGTATTTCCCATACATTTGTTTTTGTTTTTTGATTATACTACTCATGCATTCACCTTTCTTATTAGTGATGAAATGTATGGAGATGGGAGGGAGGAAAAGAGGGAAGGATCACTCAGGAGAAGGCTGATGACAGGGAAATCCAGGAGGAGAGAAGATAACATTGTCTCCTAGGGGCTCAACACGGCCATGGGTACTTAAGCGGTAAGCATTCTAGAATGAAATGTAACACTGAAAAACTATCTTAAAACCCTAAGTATAAAAAATTAAGAGTTCACTATTTATATAATAAGAAATGGAAGGAAAAAATGGAAACAAAGCTTTCGTAAATAGGGAGGGAGAAGGGGGTGAGGGGAGGCGAATGGGACAAAAAGAAGCAACAAGATATATACAGGTACAAATTGCCTAAGACGAATGTTATCACTATGTACATCTAAAATGTACCATTAAAATAAAATTAAAAAAATTTTTTAAAAACCATGCATATAGACACACATATATTCTTTAATAATTATAGAATATATAATTATTGCCCCACAGTCACCAAGTTCAAAAACTTTGCTAAACTTTGTAGTTCAAAAACTCTGCTAAACACTTGATGAACAGAATTATTGTGCTGGATACTCATGATAACCTTGCAACGTTATCATCCTATTTCACACAGAAGGAAACGTGCTCTAGTAAGCAGTAGTATATGTAAACTGCACATCAGCATTCAGCAGAACCAGGACTGAACTCAGGCATGTTTGATGATACAGCCCAGGCTTTCTTCTACAGTATTCTGCCCACCGGCGAGGAAGAATTAAAATGTAATGGGGAAAATCTGCCAACTTGGGAAACCCATTTGTTATTGCACTGGTCTTTGTATTTAGGTTTTTTTTTTTTTTTTTTTTGTGTAGGGGATTGAACTTGGGGCCTTGTGCTTGCTAGGCAGGTGCTCTAACCACTGAGCAAAATCCCCAACCCCTGTATTTAAGTCTTAAACATCCTAACTTGTGTATTTAATTCTTACAAATGGACTTTCATAGGTTGATCATTCAGACAAAAATGATCTGTATCAATTCTACAAGTTACAGATAAAATTAATCACCTGCTGGGAATTAACCAGCATTGCTAAACCAACTCCGCCTACCATGATCCTCCCTGGATCAGAATGTCACCAGTGGTCACTTGGGCATGTAAGGCTTGCCTTAAATAGTAGGAGCAAAAATCCTACTGATCCCTCAGTGCACCAATTTGCTTAAGAGGGCTGAAAATACTAAGTGGGCAGATGTGTTTACCCAATTACTAAGACCCAGCCTTAGTATCGAACACACTAAAATAACCCCATACTTCTTTAGAAGCATCAATGGACAATGTTCTAACTGAGGAACATTCTGTGTTTGAGAGTCTGTAAAAAATGCTGAAAGTTCTGATTGCTGGGAACCCAAGTACCAAGCCCAGGGATCATAGCATTGTGTTTGGATTCATTCTCTCTCACTCTATGTGGTTAGTGGGAGCTACCCAACCCTGACCCAACTCATTTCACACTTATCCCCTCACAGCAATACTTGTGTGATCTCAGGTCATGGGCTAAATCTTCTTGGATTTCCCCCTCCCACACCCTGCCCTTTTACAACCATTGGCACCACCCACTGCCAGCCTCTGCCTTCCCAAGAGAGCTGCAGAGCAGCCACCTTAGACACTGTGACAAGTGGGAGGGTAGAGAGATGCTACACAGAAAGACCACGCTGGCTCCTAGAAACGTACTTATGAGGCTGCCTAATTCAACCTGAGGTCAGGAGACCTTCCGGATGTACCACTTACTGAAGGCGCATGTTCTATTAGCCGTTACACAAAGATCTGCCTCACCCCATCCTCACCTCGGCCTTCTCATTTCCCTCTGAAGAGGGCTCTCTAAGTCTCCTGATGCTATTGATGAAGACACCAAGGCCCCCGGGAGGGTAAAATAACTTGTCCAAGGTAGATTCAAGACTAAGCCTGACTTCAAAGCACACGTTCTTCCCACATCCCACTACCTTAAATCAACAGTGTGTGAATCAGATCACTCTCCCTTGCAGTTCTACTAGCCTAGAATCTTCTGCTGTGTTTTCCCTATCAAAGATTCAAACTATTATTAGGAAAGACATGTGAATATTTCATTTTAAAATACCCAGGAGTTATCTGCCCAACCATAGAACTCACTCCATATTCTACCAGATACTTTAAATCTTCAGTGCTCTTAGAATAGAGATGTTAAAAACATGCATGCTATGCTATGGCAGATACCAACAGTGTACTGTATGGAAATATTTTAAATTAAGAACTATAGCAAATATGTATTTGAATTTAAACTGGTACCATCACATTTTAGCAGAGACATTTAATGAACAGAATCTTGGTTTTTCAAAGGCAAACAAAATGATTATTATGGTAGTACTATCCTTCACAAGGGGAAGGGTAAGTGAAATATGCGTGCAGACTTCAGAAAAATACTGTGACAGACAGGATCGATGAATCAGGTGTACATATGGCACAAGGATAAATCTTAAAACACACGGTAGAAAAATAAATATACATGATACATATAAAACTGTAAAGTACAAATATTATCAAAATATTTAAAGATACACAAATAAAAGTAAATGAGTTGTGTAGCATGATGCCATTTATGTAATCTAAAATACAGAGAACACTACATTCTTTCAATTTACATATCACTGGTGACATATAATAAACATAAATTACTGAGTGCTTAAAGAGAAGAAGAGAATGAGTCTGGGAAGAAGAGCAAACAAGGGACGAGTTTCCCATTGATGGTTGCACACAGAAGGCCAGGAAGTGAGGGTTGTGACTACTTCAACCTTCTACACTGAAGGGTTAAGAAAAGGGAAAGGAAGGTACAAGGGAAGAAAGATGAATAAGTAGGTAGATCGACAGAGGATGAAGGCAAGTTACAAATCCAGCTCAGAGCTTAAACTCCACATATTCATTTTTATCTTAGTTCTATTTTTACTTTACAGAGGCATCATATAATCACCAGTTTCAGAAACTTCTTTAACAGTGTGTCCCGATGAGAAGCCTAGGTTGTAGCCTGAGTACTAACACGCATTGAAAATGGCGCTTGCTGGCACAGAACCGAACCCTTGGTTTCAGTCCTATAAAAAATACTCCATTTTATTTTCACAAATATATAGACTGGCAGAATATAAACAATACAGAAATGAAGGAAATGCAGAGGAAGAGTATTGCGCTGGTAGCTGAAAGGGATTTATAATGTGACTCTTCCTCCTCCCCCGCTCCACCCTTGCACCCACCCAATTCAAGGGTTGCCAATTTCCTTCTCTTGGACCCTCGCCTCCAGAAGTCTCCCTCTTAACCTCAGACCAGCTGGGGAGGCACTGCGGTGGCTGGGGAAAAAGCCTTCAGGAGCCAGGGCTGGTGAATGAACTCTTAAACAAACTCTCCACTGACACATCACTAAAAATAAGTATGCTTACATGCATAACACATTTTTGGAACAGTAAACTAAACTCTCTCCTTTATCCTCTCTGGAGACTTATGTGTCATTCTTACTCAACTTTATATAAAATAAAACGCAGGTGCAACAACTCTGAGCCCTGCTGGCAGTAGCTTTTCATGTGATAAATGCACATCGGCCAAGAAGTGAAGGAACTGCAGAGTGAGTGGACAGGCACTGTGTATCAGCTGCAAGCCCAGATTCCGGTCAAACGCTGATAAGGTTCACTTGGGCATTGCCTTATTTAGTCAGACTTCTCTGCCCAAACACCGGTGCATGGTGACAACTGCGCATGCTATTACAAGTCTTTCTCTTTTCAGTCATCTGCTGACACATCAATTTAAAAAAGTGTCTTGACTATTGAAACAACCAGTTGCCCTTCCTACTAACAACTTTCTTACAAAGAATAATGATATTTCAAATAAAGTGGAATGTTTCCTTGGCAAAGGAATTCTCATGAGGAATAACAAATTAAGTTCTAGTTCATAAGTGACCCTCAACACTGAACAAATGACAATGCTGTTGATTACTATTATCCTATTGGCGCAGGTAAATTGCACATGTTTTTCTATAGACTACTATGACGACTATTTCTAACCGTATTGTTTTTAACATGCATTATATTAGAAACTAGTGACTTGATTTAAATCTGATTATACTATCGACAGCACCAATACGTGAGTTTCTCTCTCGCAAACACACAGAGATACATAAACCACTATAAGTATTTAACTTACTTTCTACAAGTCTAGCACGTGGGCCAGTTTTAATTGCTTATAGAATGGGGATGTTCTTTGTGTACGGATAGGGACTAAGTTCCAACATACATTGTTAACAACAAAAAAACCAGGATGCAGAAAGTATGTGTTCCAAGCTACAGTTTTTTAAAAACCAAATTTCCTTTTTTATAAATTTAATACCAAAACATGACAGTAACGCCTGAATGCAACTGACAAGGGGTTATATATGGTTTTTTTTTTTTTTTAAATCCCACTCAGTGTGAATATTCAGTTTCCCTGGAGAATTAATGTGTTTGATTATGTGGTGCTGCTCAGACTCCTTGGAGATGCTATGTAATTTATACTATACATACCATGCTGTTTTCCTGAAATCCAGTAAGTTCTGAATTTTAAAACATAACTGAACCTAAAGGTTTTGGTTAGCGATTGTGGACTTGTGGAATGTGACCACTTGCATCAAAGGGGATAAAATGTGTATCTGTATGCATACTTTTAAGAAAACACTAACAACATTTTCTGTCTTTCAGAAAGGCAGCTGGTCAGCTGGAGGCAGGCATGGGAGGAAGGTGCATGCTCAGCCTACACAATCTGGTAACTATTGAATTGTGAACCATGAACATGAATTGCCTTAAAGAAATAAAGAAAATTTAAACATTTTAAAAAAATCCCCACTTGTAAACATATGGCAAGAGCATGATCTATTTAAAATACATCCTGTTACCAATTTTCAGCAAGCAATGTTGCACTCCTATAGTCAATGGATACCTCCGACCAGCCCTTCCTCGCCACCTTGAAGTCCAGCTTCTCTCCACTCTAATTTTAAGCATACTCAAGTTTTTTCAAGGCAGCCCTCCTTTCCCTTAAAACAGTCCATACAGTCCAGTCCATTTCTTAAACAAAGGGCTTTCATCTTCTTAACCCACCGTTATGTCAGCTACCTCTATTAACTCTATAAAACACATGTAATTTTCTGCCAGATACACATGTAATGCCCTTATCCTATCTTCACGACGTTAGAAATTCATGGAAGCAGGGATAAAATAATCTGCCTTTAAATTTTTTACTTGGCACAGTTTTTCTTAAATTGATGTCCAATTACACTGTGTGTATATTTGGTCTTCCTAATGAACCTTCTAGGGCCGGCCCAAATAGTAAGTGATAACTATTTGCCCAACTGAATTAAGCTTATAAAATACAGTCGTCTCTTATGAAGGCTTTATAATGAAAAAACTATCAAGCCAGGCTTTTGAAGACTCAAACACCACCTACAATGACCAGCAGATAAGCATAAGAGAAAGCCTGGCCTGCTCTCAGTTTAAAACTCCAAGTGTTCATATGTGCACGCATGGCAGAGAAAACCCAGTTAGATTCTGGAGTTCTCATATACATATAAAATAGCCTTGCAAGAATTACTGTGGGCTAAAAGTTGTATTTGTTTCCTGTAATGTTAACAAAAATACTATCTACTAAATTGTTCAGGACTCTCGATAAACATAAACTGAGTCAAAAATCTTTAAGAATCATGGGCTCCTAAGTTTAGAAATAACACAAATCCTTACTGACAATCCCTGAAATCATTTCACAGTGAGTTTTGAAAAGGTTATTGTCTTAGTGTCCATATACAATTTAACAACTACTTAATTTAATTGGATTGGTATGCATATGCAACTTGCCAGTTAACAATTTTTGCATGTGTACATATACAATTTAACAACATATTATTCAGTCAGTCTCTTTTTTTTGGTGAGGTAGTGAAAATTAAGGGGGGGGGTGCTACTGAGCTATACTCCCAGTACTTGCCCCCCTTTTCTTATTTATTTTGAAACAGGATCTTGCCACATTGCCCAAGCTGGGTTTGAACTTGTGATTTTCTGAGGCAACAACTTTCGTATTTAAAATCACCAAAACCTTAACCAAAACAAAGCACATTTTCTCTTGGAAATTAACTTACTAAAGAAGTACACTTTTGGACTATGCCTATTTTAAATACAAACTAAAGACAAACGTCTGTATAGTTTTCAACACAAATATGTACTTATTTTTGCTGCTAATCACAGATTTATTTTTAAGCCAGAAAAACCTTGGCAAAAATTTTAAATTGCTGTTCTCACTTCACAGATGAGAAAACTAAGAAGAGGGAAACCATAGTTGATTATATGTATTCTTTCGGTGAGGTGTACAATTATTAAAAATAACTGGATGAACTTCTAAAACAAATACAGTACCACCTAACAAGTACCCAAATCAAGGTCTGTGCCAAATGCCATAAAGAGGGAAGATGGAGGGAACTGGAGGAGGCAGCCCCAGGAGGGGATCCGGGAGGGTCAGGTTTCATCTTCGCATCCTCCGTGGGTCACTAAGCCTCTAGCTACATTCTCCAGCAGAATTTCAGCTGCACAAGCACTTAAGTGCAGTCGGCTGTTTACTTGTCTCAAGAGTTGACTTTGAAAACCTGTTTCTTGAATAACATCACACGGAGGCTCTCAATATCCCATTGTATAAGCCCAGTCAATAAATGACTTTAGGGTAAAATGGTCACAGCAGAGTGGGACATCCACACGGGGAAGGACAGAGATCAATGGTCTAGAAGAGGAGGGAAGTGAGAAAACTCAGGAAAATTGGGGAGAGGGAGGCAAATGGAGGTAGAGGCCAAGAAAGAACAAGACGACAATTCTAGAGGAATAAACAGCTAAGAAAATGCTTTACTTACAAGGTGAAACAAAGTTAAGCTCTTGGACAGTCTCTCCAGAACATGTGCAGCTTAGTAAATACTAAATACACAGAGGGCATGAGGTCACACACTTTCATATTTTAATGATAATCCTACATGATGTGAGTATCTTTTGTTCAGTCAGTTCAGCTAGTACATCTTTTAATATGTAGAGCTGACATGGTTTAAAAGCGACTCTCAAACCACGTACTTCTTTTGTGCATGGAAAAAGGATTTTACCTAAAAGTTTATTGCTGGGCAATCGTGGACACATCCACGTGTCAAGCGAAGGGAGCAGACGAGCTGCTGCGAAGGGAGCGGCTGGGTGACCTGCTGTGTCAACTCTGGGCAATGTCAGTTGGCCAGCCCAAGGAAAGACGTCTACACTAAGACCTCAGGACTCATACCAGCCAGCCAGTGTCAGTAATGGGGAAGAATGTTTGCTGCAGAAACCTTTCTGTCTGAGGCAATGGAGCAACTGTTCAGTTAGGTCCTATTTTGACTTCTGCACAGGAGTAAAAGGAATCAACTCTAGTAGCCTAACCTGTCTGCAGTCCTGGCAATGACTGGATGGATCACAGACACACTACTGGCTCAACACGGTCCTCTTCAAAGGGAAATGATAATGTGAATCTGCCTACCAAGGGTGGCTTTTCCCTCAAGCTCTCTGCTCTGCCGAGACTAAGCTCTCCTCCATGTCTGCCTGCCCAAATCCTTCTCGTGACTCTTATCTTCTCCCCAGATGAGGCCTTTCACGACACTCCCACATGGATAAATCGTTTAAACTTTATCCAGCACTTAAAAGATTCTGAAAAACACGGTGGATTCTATCCTGTCACTTACTCCTCACCTGGTATCGCGGTCATGGTAATTTCACAGCTGGGAGTATCTTTTGCTCACTTTGGAACGCCCTGAACACCCAGCAGTGTTTACAAACAAAAGCTTCAAGTGTGCATTATTAATAAAGGGAAATGGCTTTGGTTTTCCGTGCCTTGTCATAACATACAGGGTGAAGGGGTCTGTGCATACTGACTTCTAGGTCTCCTAATTTTTCTGGTGTCATTTTCAGAGATGACAAATTTACCCAACTGCACATGGAGGAAGAATCTGGTTTCAGTCATTTCCCTAAAGTGTATATGGACACACTTAGGAAAGGATAAAACTGAAGATGTATTAATGATCCTAAGGCAGACATTTCACACTGTTTGCTTTTTAACACTTACAGAGAGAAGTAGCACAAGGAGAAATTTCCTCATACTTTAAAATCTGGCTGTTTCTTCTGAACAGGTTGATTGCAGCAATACAAGAAGGAACACAAAAGTGCAGATATAAGTGGGCAACTGTGTTGAGAAGGGAAGTCCAATCAAGTCCTGTTCAGGAAGGCGAATCCAAGACAAAGACACCGGTGCACAGCTCAAAGCTGTTTAAACATCCCAGCAGATGGCACGCAGAGATGAACCAGGCAGGCCTGAGTTTTAAAAAGGAAACCTCCATCACAAACATCTACATAGCCAGAGTGTGCACACACCCTGGAGCAGCCTTCAGGAACTTCAGAGAGAGGTGTGGTCACAAATTGCAGGCTGGGATTGTTTTAAAAATTTGTGTGCAATGTATTAGGGGAAAATCACACTGTATGAGAATTTGGGTGGGAATCTACTGCTACACTTCTGAGAATGTATGCGTGTCAGCATAGCTCTACTATCTGAAATTCACACAAGACATTGATAATGCCTTGGAGGCATCTTCCTCTTCTGGCACATACCTAATGCAGCAAGAGAACAAGCTCACCACAAATCTCTCAATGTGCCCCATAACAGGAATAATAGCTCCTAAGTGCCCAGCACTGTTCCAAACACCTAAAACACATCAGCACATCCAGGGAGCTTTCTAACCCTGCCAGGGTCTATTAATTATCACCCTCATTTTACATCTTTAACACACCCCGAGGAAGCTAAGGTTTTGAGAGGTAAAGTCAGTTGCTTGAAGCCACTCGGCTAAAAAGTGACAAAGCCAAGATCTGAAGCTCCTCTAGCTCTCAAGTCTGTGCCCTTCACCACTATCCCATACGGCAGAAAGGTTTCAAAGTAATTTTCTAAATCTTTCTGGGCAAAAACCTGGCAGTTTTATGTTAAAAATGAATGGTTTCTCTCTTTTTTTTTTCCTTCTGAATTTCTTGGTGATACAGCTTGTATTCACGTCTTCCCTGATTTTGGCAACCACAACTGAATTACAGTTGGCTTTTCATCTCTCTTCCCAGAACCAGACTGACCACAAGACGACAGGGCATGCTATCAGAGGGGAGACTATGGAACAGTGCCAGGCATGTGCCACCACCTGTGAGATAATTCTGCCAGATATAGGATCCTGGGGACCCACAGACATCTACCTTTCTCTACTCATAGCTGCCCCTGGGGAAGTGGGGATTCTTTTGTGACAAACCAGGGCACTCTGCCACCTCAGGGAACTCAGACCTGGCTACCAAAATATAACACAAGGCTCTGGTCTGTCCTGGGGCAGGACCGGAGGCGACAACCCTGGAAGGCTGAGGGAGGGCACTTGAAGACAGGAGTCGAAGCCTCTGGAACCCACAGCGACTACACAGAGGTGGCACAATTGTCTGGAAAGGGAATCCTGTGACTGAGCTCCCAAGCTCAGGGCCCAGGGACTTCTCTGTAACCTGACTTCTCCCCAGTGAAGATAAAGCTCCCCAGCTCCTGCTTGCTCTGCACCTCCTGGGCTGCTGAATCATTCAACAGATCACACGAACCTACCTTAGCCAGCCACTTCTCCAGCCTCAGCTCTAATAGAGGCAGGCATTCAAACCCTGTCCAGGTGGACGGGAGAGGAGCCAAGGCAAAGTTGGCCACAGCAAACGGAACAGGGCCAACAACAGGCCTGGGTGGACTTGCCCTGATTCACACTCCAAGAAGCCAAAGCGAGCACTGGTCAAAAACTCTACACCCAAACTTTCTTCCCCCATGAACCCTTTCTTGAACAAATCTGTTTCGTGTGTTGCTTGACCTCCATGTAGTTTATAATCTTAAGCAACGTTCCTAGTTGTTTCCATATCCATCTCTGTCACTTGGTCACACATTTCCTGGAGGATAGGGGCTGTATCTCTCTCATTTGGGTTTCTCCTAAGGCAGCTACTATCCCTGATTTACATGGAGCAGGCATTTGGAAAATGCTGGTAGAAATGGCTACAACATTTAACCCACTTAATTCTACTTTCTAATTTAAGTTTATCAACTTTTTTGACCTTCACAGTGGTCTGCGAAGCAGCTACCACTGTCTTGTTCTATTTTGCAGATGGACTGTGGGAAATGCAAAGGTTAATCCATGTGCCAGATGGGCTGACTGACTGGCTGCGTGGTGTATGTTCCTCACTAACATGCTGCTTCTCTGTGCCCCGGAACGACATGACAAATGGCAATACCATCTCCATTTTTACAGGGAAGAAACAAATCTCTTAATTCTCCACATTTTCACCCACACAGGTCCCTCTACTTGGAAGTTCTTTCTACTTCTAGAAACTCCTTCTCCCCTCCAGACTCTGCTTAACAAGTTCTCCTGAAAGTGTCTTAGTTCTTCCAGGTGGTTAAGGACCATCTTTTGGTCTCCTATATCTTACATGTTGTCTTTTGCTGTACTGCAGCTCTCATCATATATTACCTGCTAGTTCTCTCCTTCCTCTCTTGCTCCAGAATGAGTCCCTGAGGATAAGAGCGGCCTCTTCTCTCTTCACAATATTCTGCATGGAAGTATTTAACAACTATTGGCAATAATGGTTTATTAAGCCTTTATTAAGTGCTACTCAGTGTGTTAGGGGTATTCACATACACTCGATTTTGTTTAATTCTCCCAACCCCCTGCAAGATAGGTGACAACTGTCCTATTTTTTGGAAAAGAAATTAAGGCCCAAAAGGTCTCAGACTACATGTGAATACCATTTCCTGCCTCAGTTCAGTCTAGTAAGATCCAAGTCTTTCCAGCATCCCCGTCCCCAAACACAGAGCAGGCCCAATGCCCTGGGGCAGAGCAGGGTATATATTCTCCTGAGGTTTGCCGGGGTAGCTGGGTCTCTCGGGTTCTTCTTGTTCTAGGTTCTGATCTGAGACCTGTGAAGGGAGTAGGAACAGTCCCAGGTCATGGGCCAACAGGTCCACTAAAACTGCAAGTCTTTCATCTCATCTCACTCCACTTAGGTGTCATGTGAACTTGAGCCGGGCCCAAGGAAATAGGTATTGCACACTAAAAAGGACTTTCGGTAATGAATAATTACACTAAATTGAGAAATTTTTAAGGAGATTTAAATATATATGTAATACATGTAGCACTGAGCTGATAAACGGTCAAAAACCTGATAAAATCTTAGTCATGTGCGGCATATTCTAAAGCTCTAAGGAAGAACATTAGCTCCAAGAAGCTCCATCAGTCAAAGCCAAGTATTTATAAAGGGACTACAAGATCTTGACATCAGTGCAAGATTCCATGCAAAGTACAAAACACTGAATTTTTATTAGCTATATAGTAAGCATTAATAAGCATAAAGTAGGCCACTGAAATCTAAAAGTGATCTATTCATGATAATCACATTCTTTCTTACTTCTGTAGAAGTAAATATTTTATTGTGGGTACAACCCTCAGAGTTCTTTCTAAAAATGATTCTAACTTGCTTTAGATTTGTGCTTAATTATTAAGAAAATCTTTTAGTAACTGACTTTATAGCTCATTGGTATTTATTCAGATTTCTGAAAATGTAGAAGTGAGCAGAACTTCATGTTAATCATAAAGATATAATGGATAGGGTAAAGGAATAAGTCCTGGGAACGTCATGAGATGATTCAGGAAAACATAGCTTAAGTTTCTAAAGTTCTTTATATCTGTATGATGCATGGCCTAAAATATAACAATTTGCCTAAAAATTTCATTTTTCCTACCAAGAAATGCCTTTCCTTCCCCACCTTTACAGGTTTATTAAAGAATAATGAACAAATAAAAGTTCCATATTCTTTTTTGGGGGGTGGAGGGGTTTGCTGGGGATTGAACTCAGGGCCTTGTGCTTGCCAGGCAAGTGTTTTAACCACTGAGCTAAATCCCCAACCCCAAAAGTTGTTTATTCTTATGGTGTACAATTCATTTTCATATACGTATAAATTGTGGAATGATTAAATCAAGCCAAGAAATCCCTTAACTAACCTCTATGGATTGAAAACAAACTTTATATCTCTAGCTAATTTGAAGTCCTCACATAGACCAAAAGTATAAAGTATGACTCAATGCAATCTATGATTTTTCAAGAGCAACTCATATCTGAAGAGACCACTGGTATGATATAAAGAATTGTATTTTCAATCATCTGTTCATTATTTAGTAAAAAAATATTTTTCTGAGGTGGCTGTTTTAGGAGCCTTAAGAAATACAGTTGGTATACTTGAGCATAATATTGTACAACTAGTATCTTCCTAAGAGAAAAATTAGTCTGTACAACAAGAATCCCTGCATCTATCTCATCAAGCACCCAAACCTACCTGTTTTGGGTGGCTGATCAGATCCAAAGGATCTGGAGCCCTCTCGAGCAGGGACCTGCCACCAGCTAGGAGCTGCATAAAGGCTACCTGCTCTAGCCCAGCTCTTGGAGCCTACTCACATTCTCTATTATAAGCCACAGAAGAAGGTCAAACAGAGTAGATCCGTAAGGAGTTCAAGTAGGGATCAGGGAAAGAAAAGGTGTAGACAACAGTGCAGAACATAAACACAAAAGACAGCCTTAGCTCCCCTTAGTTTCATTCCTAAACTGAAGTGCTCTTGGTAGAACTCCTAACTCACAGTCCACCCTACCAGCACCATGTAGTTAAAATGTCTCCACGTGCAGCCCTGAAAGAGTGTTTGGCGTCCTAATTAGCCAATGCAGAGTTTTCACTCTTGAACTGCCAAGACAAGGGTCTCCAGGTACGCCATGTGCTTATTGTTTTGCTCTTTGTGTTTAGCACATAAAGAACTAATAAAAAATGAGAAATGCCTTTTGTAAGACAAAGAAAAGTCACAGGTGTTTCATTCTTTTACACAGACTTAGTCAAAGAGAACAGGCAGCATGAAGAGTTAATTAAAGCTCTACTATATAGCAGACTAGTGTAAAGGTTGCTCTGTTCATTACACCTTAAAACAGATTTGCTGATCTGATTAACTTTAGAAGGAATTATGTAGCTGAGTTACACTTAAACAACAAGCAAACTTTTTTGGCATCTTATTTTAGTATGAAATAATTTCTTGCTTCATTATCTTTGCTTTTTTCTCCAGTAATTCCTCTTCCCCAGCCCCCTCTATTTACTTTCTTCACAACTGTTTGCTATAAATGTCAATGTGAACCTTTGATTTTTTTTCATTTCCTTAGGAAGCTCTTAAATGCTCAGGGCCTCATAGCACCACTCCTGTAGGAATCTCATGTTGTCTTTATCTTGTTCCACCTTAAGTGTCCAAGCATTGCAAGATTATTTTCCTCCTCCAAATGTCTCATCATTATTCATAATACCACATGTACTCCTGGCTAACTGTACGCCTACTCTAGAGCTTTAACTCTTTTGTATACAAGCAGGTAGATGAGTTTTTCCTCTATGAATTTCAAGGGTATAGGTCTCTGCCTGGGTTGGTTTATTCCTGTCCTTGGTGCCTTCTTCTTGTCCCCAGTTTCTGCTGCTTGCAATCTGCCTTGCACATGGCAGATAAAACATTCTCCTTATATGTTGTTTTGCTCATGTTACTAACTTCCCCAGAACTCTGAAATGGTTTCCACTTGTGTGTTGCATAACACCTGATTAGTGCTTTTAAGATCCTTTAGCAGTCAAGCACCCCGTATCTAACTGTCCTCCGCTCTCACCATGACTCAGCCGTACTCTCCACCACGGCAAAGCAAAGTGCTGGGAGTCTGGGATCATACACACCAACGTGGCTTGTGAAGAACGGTTCTGAGTACATACTTATACATGCACTTGTGACTGAGACTTTTCAAACGAAGATGAAGCTCCAGAGTCTAAATCTGATAAAAAGGCTGTATCCAGAGTCTTAAGCCTCCTACTTGTTTTTCAGAAAAAAGATTTTTTTTTTTGGTGCCGGGGATCAAACTTGGGGCCTTGTGCCTGCGAGGCAAGCACTCTAACCACCGAGCTAAATCCCCAGCCCCAAGATTTTTTTTTTTTTTTTGCTACACACTGCAACATTAATTTTCCGATATTTTGGGACTAGCACTACTACTGCTCTCTATGCATTTATGAACTTTCTGGATCATGTTTTCCCTGGTAGTAGGAGGAAAAAGGGGGGTGTCTACATGGGAGAGATCCATATTTTCTAGCTCTACTGGCCATGCGAGTCATTCAGGACATCGAGGTAGAACATCAAGAGATTAATCTGACTAGGAAGCTAAAATCCAGATCTGCTCAAGCAGACCACAGGACAACATCACCCACAGATAAGGAGCAGGGAGATCTTCCCTGCCTCTCAGCAAGCTTGCTTCTCCTCAGGCTGTGAGTCATCTGAGATGCTTTTCCTCCCCCACCTGGCAACACCTCCATGCCCCTCTCTGGCAGATCATCCCTCAGCTTTCCTTCAAAATGTGGCTCACTGATCGAATTCTTTATGAAGTCATTTCAGACCAACTGGCAACGATGAACCAGTTAGGTATACCAGGGCCTCTGTATTCCTGTCATCTCTCTAATTTTCCTCCTTTTTGTCATTACTCATCATTTCTTAAGCTCCCCCCACATTTACATAGACATTGTTTTGGGGGGAGGAGGATGATTGTTTTATTTCCTTTGCTGGCTTACGCCTTCTATTTCCCTTGAAATCTCCTTAAAATCTTATTACTGGATGCAGCAGAGGCTCTGTAACTCTGACAAATATAGCAACTGCAATTTGAAGAAAACTTTTAAACAATAAAGTTTAGTAACTACTTTAACACTGCAAAATTAACACATTACTGCAGATTTTGAAAAAAAAAAAAAGAAGAGAAAACCCCTGAACACATTTTTCCATTTTTCTTACCCTCGATTCTTTTTCTCCCATTCCCCTCTCCTCCCTCCCACCCCTTATTTACAAAAGCTTGGTTTTGATTTTTTTCACCCTTTTCCTGCCCCCATCCCTCCTTTGTCTTACTCCTGTTTTCATTTATGGAATTAAACATTAGTGACTGCTTAGTCTACAATCAGATTTCAATAATTCCAACAATGGGCTGGGAAGTTGTACTGATCTAGTGAACAGTAAGAATAACTTTTAAAATGCTTTTATTCTCAATTCATTTTGTAATAGAAAAAACCAAAAATATTGCTAGGATATGTGACCGAGTAAAAAGGAGCTGCTGGAACTGCTTTATGAACAAGTCTATCTATTCCTTCTTAATTCTGGTAAGATTAGCTATTTGACATTACACAAGCTGTCTTGAAGCCTTATGGAAAGGGGCAGAGCACAGGTCTGGCTGAACTGCTTTGTACTATTTTTTTTTTTTCCACCTCTTTCCTATTTGTATGCACCATCTCCAACACTCTAGGCTTCCCTTTATTCCTTCAGGTCTCTGGCTGTTCGAAGTGTGTTAAGCCTTTAATAGTACTTCTGAGATAAAACAAAAATGATCAATATTCAAGTTGTGTTCCTGGATACTTCAAAATAGTTTTTAATTTTGATGTCCCTAATTATAAACTTGCTCCTAATAGTATACAGTAGGACCGTTTCCTTTCCAACCTACCACCTTCTGATTGCAAACAAATCTTGAGCTGGAAAAGTAAAATGTCATTTTACTAAGTGATTTCTATGAGAGACATTCTCAGTATCATTATGTGAAATCAGGTCCAAAAACAGGCAAAAGGGGGAACTGAAATCACAAAAGATTCAGGTTCATGTATTCTCTAACAATCTGGCCAGTTTCCTACTTCTTAGCACCCATCAGTTGCTCCACATTTTTTGAAATAAATCCCCCATATTCTAGGAGTGAATTAACCTTTTTGCTAAACTAATACGGTCATTACAATGTTGGGCACACAACATCTTAAACTTGCTTCTGGTCCTTACACACTACCTCCAGTCCACCAAGTCCTTCTAATTTTATCTATGCCTATACCACCTCTGCCCTTGACCGGAGTCTTTTGAAATCTCCTCTACAGACCAGTCTTAGCCCCACTTGAATTCCTTCTCCACTGAGTGGTCAGACTATTCATCTCGAAGGTGTCTCAAAAGGTGGTTCCCTGGTCAAATCTCTTCAAAGATTTCCCAAAGCCAGCAATAGAAAATGCAGCCCCCAAACCTTCCAGGCTGTGTTTCCTATCATACGCCAACCTCCATTTACCAAACTCTGGTGTGCCTAAGGTACCCTAAGGGAGCTTGTAAAGTGCAAGTTTCTGGCTTCATCAAAAGAAATGTTAACTCAGTATGGAGTGGAAGAGCAGGTATTTGTGAGCACTCCTTGTGATTTATATGAGAGCACTCTGTTTACCCTGGAGAAACTGTTCTAGTACCCAATTACCTGCAGGAACTTATGCTGTAGTAAGTGTCACTGTACCTTTTTGCTCAGGATCTTCCTCCCATTTGGCTGCAACATCTCCACCACCATTTGTTTCTTGCCCAGTCTCCCCTCACTCTTCCAAGCGCAGGCTCAGCCCCTTTCCCTTAGGGCCTGTGCACCCTCAGTGCCCCTCCCTCTTTTGGATTTTCAAGTTTTTGGGTTTTTTTTTTTTTTTTTAAGAATTGACCATATTATACTGACATTATCTGTTTGTGTTTAGCTTGTTAGATTTGCGGTAGTTGAAATGATGTTTGTTCTATGCTACAACAAAGTCTATGACAAAATAATAATGCTCCTAGAGATAAGTCGAACCCTTATGGTTCCCTTATGAACCTAAAGAAAGTACACAGGTTCAAGAAACAAATTCCTAACCCAATTCGCAAAACTGAGCAGCGGGAGAGTTTGGGTTCTGATGTTATTCTGCCTGGGACTCAGCCTAGATCTGTCAGCCCCTTGGCGATCTTTCTATGCCTCAATTCCTACCAACGCACTCACGAGGCTGCCATGTGGCCAAAAGGGGTCACCCAAGTTCCTCCCCTTAGATGTAAGATGCATGTAAGATGGCAGGTAATGCACTTGCGGGAAGTGTTTAGCAGTGTCTGCACTGCTTCTTTATCTGGAAACACTGCCAAAAAATTAAGTTACTGCAAAAACAGCTAACTTTGTCGTCTCAGCACCCAAACACTGCAAGTAAGAGCCCATTATCATCCGGCACTGTATATTATGGATTCTATCTAGAAATAATTTAATTCTCTAAACTCTTAGAGAAACTACTAGTCATTTTCTCTTTTGCATTATAAAATTTTTACACATTTTATGTATTTTTGTTGTCGAAAGCATTACTATTACCATGGGGAAGAAACTTATTTAAAGCTGTATTTTTGTTAGGTTTCCTTATTTAACACCCTATGAACCTTGAACATCATCACAAACAACCAAGAGAGATTAGGCAAAGAAAAATGATTTGGAGCGAGGGCATGGCAGACAGAGAGAGCTGGCTGGGCAAGGAATGCAGAGAAAGGGCTGCCTCCTGCGGCTGGGGTCCCATCACCCTGCAGCCCTACAGCACCTGCCAGCTACAGAAGAGTGCTGCATATGGGGTGAGGTATTTGCTTTTAAGAATAGGTTTTTGTTTTTCATTCATTGCTGTATTCCCAGGGCCTAGTGCCATGTTTGGACAGAGCTGGCACTAAATAAATGTTTGCTGAATGACGTTTCTTTAGCATAATTTGTGAGAGTGATATTTTGTTCCAGGATGTTGCCAAGAAAATAAAGAGTCCAACAGATCTTTGTGCACTGGATAGGTCTCATGAGCACAAATCTTAGAAAGCATATTTTCATAAATGCAAGAATAGAAACTCTGATACCTGAATTGCATTGTCACAAGGCAACAGATTCCTAGTCACTTAATGTGACAACTGCTTGACTGCATGTCTTCAGAAGAGCTATGTCTGGTATCATATATGCAAGATTCTACTTTCTCTCCATGCCCCATAAAAATCTTTGTTCCTCTGATCTGGGATCTAAGCTTTTAAGTACAGTACAAATTTCTCTGAATTCAAAGTCCATTATCCCCATTATCTTTGGGGCTAACACATCCTGAAATTCAAGATGTCAGAATTCCAAATTCACCTTTCTCCCTAAAGCTAATGTTCCTAAGTGTATCACTCTCCCTCCAGCTGGCCCAGCCAGGAAATAGGAGTCACTGTGACTCTTCCTATACCTATTTAAGCACTGGTGAGTCCTGGTGGATCTGCATGAAGCATTCTCAGCCACACATTTGCTTCTTTCCATCTACACTTCCCTGCTTAGCTCAACTCATGGGCTCTCACTAGGTTACCAGTTAGCAGATGATAATCTGTGTCCAGTTTTACCGCCCTTTACTTTCTGCAATCCTTGTACACCTGCAGCCAGAGGTATCTTTCTAAATATGATTTCTTTTGCCAAATGCCCATCAATAGCTGTCTCTCATCCTTGGGATAATGTCATTGCTCATCTCTCAACATACAGCAGTCTCTTTTGCAACCATGTTCAACATTTTATCAAACTTTCATATACATAAGGGCCACTGCCATTTAGATCCTCTGCTATCTTCTTCTGAAAATACCCACACATCCTGTGGTTCTCAGGCTGGATGCACTTGCAGAATACTGCCTCCAGCTGCAAGCTATGATTAAGGCTTTCCTATGCACAACCTAAGCTCATAATAATGTGCTGATGATATGACAGGTAGCTCATCTGTCCCAAATGCATATGAGAAGGAAAGAGCTGGGTCTTATTCTGACTTTATATCCATATAGTAATTGATTACTATAACAAAGAATGATTAAAATTAGTACTTCACTAAGAACCAAACCTTAGAAAATGGGCTACCTACCGTAGGTCTCGTCTGTGAATCCATGCCAAAGCATTAACGAATGTACTAAGTGACGACAGACAAGCTAAAGGTGCCATCCTTCAGGGGCGTTTCTGTCTTTACAAGGTAATGTATCCATCCAAAGCTTAACTGATTTTCAAATCACTGGCTAAGCAAGGATGGGGTGGAGAGCAAGTGATCAGGTCAATGTGTCCCCATTCTTACCCCTGAGCCTTAAACTGCTGGCTTCTATGGCTAGCTCCTCAAAATGTTTTTAACTAGTAAGCTCCTCACATCTCTCTCAAACCCTTCCCCTAATGCACAGAAGAAAAGGTATGAAATTTTGAAATTCAAAAATCAAACTCGAAATTATCAAGCTAAGAAAAAACCAAACACATAGATGGGGAGACTTTCTGGCCAATCAACTGAGACCAAAATTTGATAGACTTCATATAGCAAAATTTGTCAAAGTTTTTTCCTTATTCGAAAGTTTTAAAAATTAGCAAAAAATAAAACAAAATTTATTTGTTAATCTCTGGCATGATCTATTATTTTAAAAGTCCTTGAAAGTGAATAAATATATTTTAGTTGGCTTAAATAAGTTTCTTTGGGCCAGAGGGAAATCCTAAGAAGATTGACTTCAAAGTGTTATACTATTTTGAAGGCAATCCTGAGTCCCTAAATATTAATTAAATTTCTGAGAAAGAAGCTTATTTTGAATTTAGCATATTATACAAATAAATGTGAGACACCAGCCTAAATGGAAGGGCAAAATTATGAAAAGCTGATTTGATTTTATTCTCAAGAGCCTGTTGTACTAAAGCTGAATGACTTACATAAATACCTTTGGCATTTGTTGGATCCTGTTCCTAAACACAATGTTCATATTTCATCTATAATAAGAAAAGCATCTCAAAGATTTGCAAGGCACTAGTCTTGCAAGCGTCCAGTTTGGTGTCTTGAGTAAAGTGAGATTGGCAGAGTCAGCTTAATCCATAATGGAAAGTTGTGAGCGGGCTGCTTTGGCTACCTGGCAGCTGCTGCTAGGAGGAGTCTACTGGCTAAGTTAGCTTGCACATAGCAGAACTCTGCCTTGCCCAGAAACAGTTCTCCCCAGGTCAGCGCTGACATTCACACAGAGCACAGGAGATAGAATACAAACACAATCACACTTTAGGGGGATTCCCAGGAAACACAATAGTAGGGTTTCACTACAAATGAAGCTATGCTAAAAAGAAAACTGCTGCTTTACTTCTTCATATTTATACTTCATATTTACACAGGCAAGTGTTATATTTCAGAGCTAAAGGAAATAGAATCTGTTGAAATTTGTACTCTCTAAGCAAACTCCAATTTCTACAGTTAAAGCTTATTATCATCCGGGTTTTCTGATTTGTTTTCCCCAGCCTTCGCAGCCGGTTTCCGCTAAGTAGACATCTGCTGCATCGAGTATGGTTTCTTAGCCCATCCTCACAACACGGGGCATCTTCTCCCTGCCCTCCTGGTTTAATCAAAGTAGACAGCCATAACTATGTGACTCGAGTTTTTACAGATTAAAAATCTTGCCGACTGTGTGTCCCTCCCATTCATTATGGCCTAAGACTAATTTTCATTAAGTTTGTATTTGCTTGAACCTATTTGTTAGTCGTCAAGACACATGCCACTCCTTGATGTCTCAGAGTTTCTGGATGGATCTGGACTTGGGAGGACTAGGGGAAGAAGTTTGCAAAGAAAGATCTTCAGAAACTAGATATTTTAGGAAAGTTTTACGAGGGTCTTAACTGATACTACATGTTCCCATGTTGTGTGTAATGGCCTGTTAAATGACGAGTGATGTAACATCGGGGTGAAGGGCAAGAGCTGCCATCAGAGTTTCTCTGTGTTCCTAAGTCACACCTCCTAGTACACCTGCAGCCAAGCCTAACCCTCTTCCAGGGTAAGACACAGCTACCCCCCGGGAGGTCATCTTTCTGTTCCAGCCACTCCCTTTACACACCCACATACAGAGAATTCTCAGGGACTGTTCTTGGGCCCTGGACATGCAGAAGCACGTCTTTAAACATCCCAGAGACAAATGTAAGGAAGCCCAAGCGCCTTGACTTTTTCCCCCATGGGAAAAGGGTATTCTTTGGTAAAGAGTACAAAAATGTATTTAAAAATTTTTATGTGCAATAAAAAGTTATAGGAGGCACAAGAGAGGGTGTTCCACACTAACATGCTTAAACAATATGAAGGCAAAACTTTTATTATCCTGTATTTTCCACAGAATATTCCAGCATAGTTTGATACAAATACATATGCAATTTCTTTGCTCATTTTCTTTTTCAATCTTAGGAAATATAACTGCCTGTTGACAGACTGGCTTCACACAGCTCTGAGGCTGGAAATGGGGAGTCCTGACACACCTGTCTATGAGCAGGTGGCCCAGCTGGGTGGATTTCACTCTCTTCCTTTTACTTATCCCTATTTTTGATTCTCAAGCCTTCCCTCTCTTTCCTTTTCATTCATTCCATCTTTACCTCCATCCCAGTCTGGCTTTTTGGTCCTCCAGCAACTTTCACTTTAGGAAATGGTATAACCAACATCACAACATTTTCCTAGACATTAACTGAATATAGTGATTGACAGTTTACAAAGCCCTGTCACACCTAAACCCTCATTCAGTTCTCCCAGCTGTGAAGGCTGAGGTGAGTATTAAGTCTCCGTTCACAGTAACGTCCCTGAGCCTCACACTCAGGGTTTCAGCCAGACCCCTGGAATGTCTCTGGTTAAAACAAGTGGGAAGCAGGACCAACAGCCAGGGCACAGACACGAAGAACGTAGATGGCTCAACTATCGAAAATAATTAATGGTCTTCATGGCTGTAAATTCTCCCCTCTTTACCTATGTTACAGCTTTCACATTAAATTAACTTACCAGGCATTAGAAGAAATTTATCTTCCTACGAAAATCATTGAGCCAGCAATTGAGAATGAACCACAGCCCCAGTCAAAGAAACAAAAAAATCATGGAAAAGGCAACCTATAATTGCTTTTTAAAAACATGATATGATCACTAATATTACAGAAAAGAGATACAGTATATGAACTATTAATTTTGATTTGCAAAAGAAAAAGGGTATGCTTTTGTCCGACAGAATTTAAGAATTTCAGAATCTTGGGTTTTTACAAAAACTTGGCAGAGAATGAGTTTTTTTCCTAAAACCAGTAGTAATGAGTTTTCTTTGGATCCATAATGTGTATTGGCTCATTGTTGACTTTTTAATTACTAATAAGAAGTGTGAAACAAGCCAAGCAATCTTGCAAAGGACTGTTCTATCTGTCCCAGCCAACTTACGTGTTAAACTGAATCACATTTGAGTTTAAGCAAAATGACCTCCAAAAAATGGTAGGACAAGAAAAACTTTCAAAAGGAAATAAAGATAGCTGGACATTCAGCAAACTTTGTTTTGTTTTTTTTTTTTTAAGAAAACAAGCTGTTACGTTTTGATTTATTATATACTTTGGTGATGTCAAGTATATAGGATGAGGCAATATTATCATAGAATAACTGACTTTCTGGAGCATCCTATTCTATAAGGGAGTCACTCACATGTTTCATCACTGGACCAGACTGACACCTATGAAAAACAGAGATAACAGTTTGACTTAGTTTGAAGCTCTATTCCCTAGCCATGCTTTGTAACAATGTCAACCTGAAGGAGACAAGACTACCTGTTACACACTCTTGTGCATTCTCTGCACTTCCTTGACTATTATCAGATTGTAATATGCTGAACTATGATAGCTAAATGTCCTTGCTTCAAACTATAGTTTATAAATGCCCAGCAAAACCACATTAGGAGAAGGTAGGACTTCTTACCCCAAGTGGTGAGAATTTAATTCACCCTCATCAAATATTTACTAGAGGCCTTACCAACATTCCCTGATCTAAGGTGCTGGGGACATAAAAGGGAACAAAGCCACCTTCAGGATTGGGCTGTCTTTCCTAATCCAGCTGCAGTGAGATACACTCAACAAATACGCTGACATATGGTGGCAATTTAGATTAATGGAGAGACCACCTAGATTGAGGCAGATGGAAGCGGGGTAACACAGAGCAGGATCAGGGAAAATGTCCATGAGGAGACCTTGCACCTAAACCTGCATGAAGACTGAGGAACTGGCTATGGGGGTGGGGGGGAGCAAGGCCTCAGGTTACGGCAAGGGCTGTGCTAGACTTTCCTCCCACTGAAAGAAAGCTGGCACCAATACACAATTTTTAAGGAGAAGTAAGGGGAGCAGTTTTTCAAAGCACTGTAGGAAAAGTGCATCATTTTTATATGCAAGTTTAAAACTGGCAAACGTGCAATCTGACCTCTAGTTAGAGAGAGAGATGCAGTAAACTCACCGTACCCACTGGGGCCTTCCACAGCCATCGCCGTGATAGCTACCATTATAAAGCTGGTGCCGGGGAGGGACGGGGGCGGAAGAGGGCTCCTTCCTGACTCTCCCTGCCTAGGTGCCACTGCTGTTACTCCAAGTGGCACTGACAGCCAGCCAGTTGGGGAGAGGTTGTCAGTGGCAGCATGGGCCCACATTACCAGGTGGCCTGTCTGATCAGTGACACTCAGGGTAGTTCAAGAGGGGGAGCTGGTCACCCCCACACCAGTGGGCCTCCCCAGCTTCAGGGGCGACTGGCAGCATCAGGCAAGTATGCAGAATGGAAAAGTGACTACTCTACCATCTTCTAGTCTGCCTTCTCATGGGCCTGACAGGATGACATGAGTCTGACCAGACACTGGTGGTCCTCGATTGCTTTGGGGCAGATCTGTCTCATTGCTCCCACACATGTGCCATCCTCTACCCTGATAACTATTTCCTCTAAGGCTTGGATCACGCAAAGCTCTAGTTTGAGTTTTTTGTGTGTTTGTTTTTTTTTTTAAAGGTAACGGGGAGAGCACCCAGGCCCTTGCACATGTGAGGCAAATTCTCCACCACTGAGATACATCTATGTTCCTTTTTAATTTTTTTAAAATTTTGAGACAGGGTCTCACTAAGGCCGTCAGGTAGCATCAGGTATGCTGGCCTGGAACTTGGAATCCTCTTGCCTTGGCTTCCTCAAAAACTGTATGTGACCAACCGGGTACACTGTTCTGCATTTACCTAGCTAAATTATCTACTCATTTCCACAGAAGTGTGATTCCCCAACTCTCAACTCCATGCCTTCCTTTAAAATTCTTCCTTACAGTATCATTCTCAGGAAGCAGTAACCTCTTTGAACATCTCACTGAAGGAATCACCGGAGATAAGAGGTGAAGGAATAAACAGTAGGACAAATGGAACTGAAACAACAGGGATGGCTGATGGAATCACAGGAGGCAAGGACCTGAGCATCTAAGAAAGGGGGTTACCTTGGCCAGGGCTTCAGACTCTGCCTCGGAACAGGAGGCGCTCAGACCACACAAGATCCCACAGTCCTTCATGATCTGAGATTGGGGGCCTTAGCCTTCTCTACTAAAATAGACTCTGCCTGTTATATTTTTCTAGAAAGTAAAGTCAGCATATATTTGAGAACCCCTCTTTTTTTTTTTTTTTTACTTATAACACTTTAAAGAACATCATTCCTGTAATCCAAAAGAGTCTGACTGGCCAGGTTAAACCAAAGGGTAGTATGGATGAAGGAAAGGCACAATGACGAGCCTGAGCTGGGGTGCTGACTCAGCCCTCTGCGGTCCCCGGAGTCCCCCGGGCCACTGGGATCCCAGAAGAAGTGTTTCTGTGTCAGCTGCTGCCTTGGGCAGCCTCGGCAATGGCTAGGCATGCTTGTTTCTTCAGATACCTACAGCAGCTCTCCTACCTCTTGAACATTTCTTAAAAACAAAGGTTAGACACTTTCTCAGTTAAAATCAGTGATGACTTTTACCCTCAACCAAGACAAGTGGGGGAAAAGTTTTGTAAAATCTTATAGTACTTTCCAGATCAGAGGAGAAAAATAAAGTAAAAAAATTCTAGTTAATAAAGTATTAGCACCTTTTATGGTTTTGACTCTTCAAATGCTGACCTGCTAGTAAACTACATACACATTCTATTTCTACCATGTAGTGTCTACAACTTATGCCCATATTCCCTGACCTGTAAGAATTAAGCAGGGTGTATAATAAGCCTGAAGAAACAAGCCTCTCATATGCTGACCATGGAAAAACACCTCTCTCTCTCTCTTTAGAGAGGCAAAGCAAATGTCAGTTGTAGACCATCATGTCTTCTTCAATCTTTGGGCCAAATATGGCTGGTTCAATTATTATCCTCCAGAGGCAATTTGAGGCTTTGCTTAAGACAAAATAGGGCAAAGGTACAAAGGCAGACCCGCATAAGAAATAATAGTATAGTAATTAATACTTTCTGGGTGGATAAACTGAATGGTCATAACTATTAACTGATTATCTCCCTTTATTGTTAATGAACTAGTGATTTCCACAGCAGCAGGTACTAGAAACCTCTGTTTCTAGATCTTACTCTGTCATTATTAGGTCAGGCTGGGGGTTTGAGGGAGCAGCACTTTATGTTCTTAATTTTTCATTATACTATATTTAAAATAAAAAAATAAAAATTGGGCTGGAGTGTATAGCTCAGTGTAGGACTTAGCCTGGCACGTAAAAAGTCCTATGTTCTACCCTCAACATTGTAAAAACAGTAACATGAGCAACTGTAGAGGGGTGAAGAAAGACTGTGCAAATACTCTAGCATCATAAAGAGCCACAGTTTATTACAGTAACATAGCTAGAAGTCATTCTTTCCAGACAGCAATCCTTAAAACCTTAATCTATTTTAAAAAGAAATTTTTAAAAGCCTGGAAATCTAAACTTAGAGCTACTATACAGAAGATATCAGTACTTCAGCTACTTTCTCCACCAATTGCATCTGTAGTGTGCTAATGGCAAGGAAAATGGAAAGAGGACTAGAAAGATGAAAAAGTTTAACCAAGTGTTTTCATTTTTAATCTTTTTATCTGTTGTCATCTGAATAGTCTGTTTTTTTAATTATGTTAAGAACACTTAATGTGAGACTTGCTCTCTAAACAGATTTTTAAATGCACAATCTGTTGTTAACCACAAGCAAGATGCTGCACAGAACATTTCTAGAACTTAATCACCTTGTGTAACTTTATACACCTTGACAGCAACTCCCTATTCCCTGACCCCTCCGTCCCTAACTACCTTTTCACTGTTTCTATGATTTGACCATTTTTGATACTTCATCTAGGTGGGGTCGCACAGTATCTCTCCTTCTATGAGTGGTTTATTGTACCGAGTATAATGAATTGTTTGTTAAATCCTAAGTGAAACCCTTCTGTAGTAGTGAGCTGGCTGACAGTATAAAGTCTTTGGCTAAAGATTTCCTGGTTACAATTATATAACATAGTATTCCCCAGCCACATGACATTACCCCTAAAAGTCTTTCAGCGAAAGAATATGGCTAAGAATTGTACGATACTAGTATACAGATCATCTTTGAATCACAAGCAGTCCCCTTTTGCTATAGTTCCTTCCAACTAAAACTAGTCGCAAAAGCCAGTAATTAGTATAAGTCATTTGGTAGAGAGGGTCCTGTAGAGGTTTCCTTCCCATTCGCTGAACTTCCAAGACTGAACTTGCCTCTATTACTAAGCTGTACAGTGAAAATAAAATAGAAGAATCCAGGAATGCACTTAAAATTAGAAGTTAGCAAAAGATAGACTGTTAGCTCTAAAAGTCTGCTGAGGGCTCGGGAAGCCAGCAGGACTAGATATGCCAAGTGGCCTATGTAATAAGCACATGGAGAATCAAGTGGCTCCAACACTTGGCAAGCACAGAAACCCATGATCTACAATCAGAGATGCTCGGCAGGGAAGACAGGAGAAACTCTTCATGACATTTGTACTGATTACTAAGAAACATTCACTTTAAAATAGGATTCATTTGGGATAAAGATGATGATATCCAATTAAAACTAATGCAGAAGTGTGATCTTTTCTACTTTAAAATTAGTGTTGGAGACACTCAGAAGTAAGTACAGTAATAGCCCTACAATAGGAGAATTGAAAAAAAAACAAACGAACTCCAGAAGTCTGAACGTGTTAAGGTGAACGAACCACATAAAACTGCCATTTTTGGTCTGTCGAAAAATTCAAGTATCAGAAATTTCATATGGTTCCACCACCAAATGGAGTGCTTGTTAATTCAATGCTAAAAATAAAAACCTGAAGACATGCTAATGTTTTGTGGTTTCAAAAAGAGGTCAATATGACAGAAGAGTATTACTGAAGTAGGAACAAGACTTTTACTATTATATGCCAAACTCATGCCTCAAGCCACACAAAACTATAGTCAGTATCCACTTAAGTCTAAAAATAAAATTTCCACATATAACTATTCATTTTCCTTTTGTCTAACCTATGATATTACCCCTAGTAAAATTCTATTCCCAACAGAATTCACCATCCCTTCTGCTGGGGCCCGAACCCTATTATTGATAAGACTTCACACACAAAGCCCTTTTATGCCCACATGCACCCTCTTGTCATTCTAACATTCACCTGCTTTCTCCTACTTACTCCAGCCCTCTCTATTGCTCCATTTTTTTCCAACCTTGGCACAGTGAGAGTCCCATCTGTCCATGTCAGGTTCCCCCCACCCGTTTTCTTTTAATACACCAGTGATCTAATGTTTCCTCCATAGAATGTGGCGATTTTCATGAGCCTTAACCTCTGCCTTTCCCATGGAGAGCACCTCTTTCGTTTTAAACAATAGATGATACATTTTGTCATATAACCCTCTACTTTTGCCACAGCTAGACCTTGGCGGATTTCTCAAAACCAATTTCACCTAAAAGGCTTCAATAAACAGATGCTGAATTTTATAAATCGGGATTATTTTATGGAAAGAGTTCTACATATGTCCAATTTAACTAGAAGAATAAAAACACTTATCAATCCTATAGTTCTGTGTGGAGGGGTATTTTCTGTTTAACACCCAAAACACAGAGCTTTCTGTGGTAGTATTTAAAAAATCTTTGAGAAATGTAACTTCCTGGACTCAGGAAGATGGGCACTGGGTCTGAATGACCTCCATCATGTTGTTAAATATTAGGAAAGTAATGTGTAATAGCAAAGAGGGCTCACTGCACCTTCAATATTTTTTGGCAAGAGTTTCACAACAATGCAGCTACACTTCTGACTTTCTACTGAGATCAATACACTTCTACCTTGAATTTTGGGGCATTTCAAATAGAAACCTATTTGATGACATCACCAGCAGAATCACCGACACAGCATTCCAATCTTTTTAGGACCCCACTTCGCAAAACCACCCACCCTGTATTTCCTACATACCTTGAGTTCGCTATTTCCACTTTGGTTCTCGCCATGGCGGCTGCCCTTTGCGCGCCTTCAATTGCTCTGTCCACTTTCTCCCTAGTTTTTGTGTTTCTTATTGGTATAAGCTGCTTCCTTATTCCACGGACCAGAATATTATTTTTGTATTTTCCTTCTTCTTTGGAGCCATCAGGAAACACAGTGCAGCCATACCCGTGCCTCTTGTTATTTGCCCACTCGCCTTCGTACTTCATGCCGTTGGAGCGCTCGCTGATGCCGAAGCCATTGCGCTTGTCGTTCTTCCACTCGCCCATGTAGGTCTCCGTCGTGGTGGCGTCCACGTGGTCTTCCACCGGGCAAAAATCACAGTCGACATCGCCGAAGCTAATGGTGGAGTTGGCATCGCTGGAGCTGATTCTACTCATGGCCGCGTCGCTGCGCACTGAGCTGCGCTTGCTGGAGATGGAAGACTTGGATTCGGACTTGCGAAGTTTCATGCTTCCCAGGAGAGAGCCCCTGCGGAAGAGGCCGCCCTTCTTCTTGCCCGAGAGCTCGGCGTCGGCGTGGAAGTTGAGCACGAAGCCGCCGCGGGTGCCGGCCGGGCTGTCGGAGGCGGCTGCGGCGTCGTGCAGGACGCTGCCGTTGCTCTGCTCGCTGCGCAGGGAGGCCAGCGAGGTGCGCAGGGGTGAGCGGATCACGGTGGCCATGCCGTAGGGCACGCTCTGGCGCACACCATAGCCGTGCCGCATGCCTCCGGCCCACTGGCCCTGGTAGGTACCTTGGGGAGACCACAAGAAAGCGCAGCGTGAGTCGTGGCGTAAGGGACACGGCTGCCTGCAAGCCTGGGTGCGCTGGGAGGGCACAGGATATGGGACTAGCGAGCCCAGGGTTAAAAAAATACTCCGCACTTCCACATCAGCTCCAGGGGTTACTTTTATCCACTTGTGAAAGCCTACCTGGTGATTTTTGGCCTTGGGGTATAATGTAATTATTTAGGATTTCCCAATAGTCTGATTTTTGATTTTCATTTAAAATTTTATGCCTATTTTCACATGACAATCACACCTTCCCAATACAAAAACAGTGATCAAATAACAGCTTTCTCCCTGAAATGAATCCATCCAAATTGCCTCTAACAAAGGCAAGGCAAAAAAAGATGAGATGAAATCTGTGAGTTTCACTAATTTTATTAATTTAAAAAAAAATCCTCTAAAAATGACTTTTAAGGGCCCCATGAGTACAACATTCCAACAAGCAAAAAGGCTTAAAATTATTGACAAATCTGAATAGTTGAATCATGAGTTACCAAATGGAAAGACCTTAGATTGTCTATTCCATTCACTATGTGCTTTTTAGGGTAAGGAAAAACATTTAATACTTAGGAGTAACATTTGGAATTGAATAAGAGTGACCTGATAAATACAATATCTATCCTGACTCCAGTAAACCATAACAGAAAAAAAAAAAAAAAGATCAATTTAACATCGCTGTGCTTCCAAGGGAAAAGGTCAAGTTTTGTACATTATTTGCTAAATTTCTTTCTCCTGGCCATTCTCTTTATGGATTTTCCCAGCATCTACTACTGCATTATGAATCACATCACTGACTAGAAGCCCCCTGAAGGCAGGAATTACTTCATAAAAGAACACAAAATTATCAAATGCATGGTTTGTGTGTACTGTAGTTGTTCTGTGTTTTTATGACCAGGCTTAACAGCTATGGTGGCTGACAAGAGTAAACCCTTTAGCCTTGAAAAAAAACTGAGATAAAGCCAGGGGAAATCTTTCCAGTTACTATTATGGATTTTAGCTCTGATTAAAGATGTATTTGACAGTTTCAAGTAATACGATACCTCTAATAGCATTTGTTTTCAGTTAGTTCTTCTGCTAAATAAATAAAGATGTTTTAAAAATAATTTGGCACAGGATTTTAAATAATCTTTAGAGGAAATGAAGGTTATATCAGAGATTTTAGAATTTTCAAAGTTGAGACCATTTCTGTGACTAAAGGCAAATTTTACATCATAGCATTCCCCAAAAGCAGCTATCTGGAAATTTTAAGATATAATTACTCCAGTGTTATTCATAACTCACAATTTCACTGAAAATAAATCATGATTATAGTCTACCTTAACCTTGTCCCATTTTTGATCATTTAGGTTTACTTTGCTGTTTGCATTTTATATTACCACAAACACATCTCTAATAATTGTATATATTATATTTAATATATCGTGCAATCATGCAGATTTCTAATGCATGGGATATTTCAAGTACACTAAGTGAAATGCTAGTGATTTTATATCATTGTGTAAACAAAGGCTGTTTATTTCATTGCATTCTAAAAGCTAAAACTTAATGGCTCTTAAATCAAGTTTTGACAAATTCCCAGACAACTTTCGCTCTGTTCATTCTGAAATATTTATGCCATATAAACAGCCAGTAATAGTGACAGTGAGTAGAATTGTCATTGTATAGGTCTGTACTATGAGTGCTGTATTCTGAGTAGATGTTAAGTCTTAACCTGATGTCTATGAACTTCTGAAGGGTTGGGTGGGCCACAGCTTTCCTGAGAGGATAAACCTTAAAGGTTAAGAGAGTTATATAAAGCATTTCAGGGTAGGAAGCTTCCTACTGAATACCAGCTATCTCCAAACACTGCCACCTCAACAGAAAAGGGAGCTGAATTATTAGGAAATTTCAACTTCGACATTTCTTTTGCCTTTATAGATAAAATCTAAATTCTAGGGTAAAAGGTACACAGCCCAAATTACAATACCAAAACAAACCACTTCATTTTTAATAGTTTGCTATATACTTTTGCTTTAATACTTTGCTTTTAGAAGTGCTATGATCATCTTTCAAACTTTTCTACCTAATAACAAGTCTATTTTGCTAGAACAGTTTGTAAAGATGCTGCTAGATATAAGTATATTTTTTAAACATGACAATACCATTGTTAAGTGTTTAACACTGACAGAAAATTCATAGCTAGTTTCCTCAAACTGGTATCTACAAAAGTAAGACCAGTACTTTGAATTTCCAAAGTCTTCTCTGAAAATCCAGGCTGTTTAAAGCAACAGCAATAATTAAAAAGTCTCTGCTTAACTCTCAGATAGGGAGGGGGATGGAAGCAACACCGGCCACATTCCCCTCCTATTTTGTTAAGTTACAGTAGATAAAAGAACGCCTTCCTTTATAGCATTGCTAAAAACTAATAGTCAAACTGTAAGTAGTTCATCTGAAATTTAAAATAGGTTTCATTTAGTCAATGAACATAGGGAAAAAAAGTGTATTTCTTTATGAAGCAGGTGGGCTCCAACTTCCTGCTGCTTAAAGTTGTAATTAGTTCCTCTTGATTCCTGAAATATAGATGCATATTTTACAAGTGTAAAAATTATTTTTACAGGTTTTGTTTTAAATTGTGTTCCTCTGGGAGCCGATTTCTTAGATCTACCCCTGTTAGCTGCACAATCTTGTGGTGGGAGGAATCCAATTCAGGAGTTTCAAATCTGAACTGCTCTGTGCCAAGCTTAAACTTATATGCTATAAATTTGCTCTGTGCAAATATATAGTTAACAAAACAAGGGGTCTATTTCAATAGTTTTATGACAAGTGAAAAAATGAAGTACGACAGATCAGTTTGTACCTAAGCTTGTATTTCATGAGAACAGTACTAATTTATTCTTAATTTATATTCAGGGGTTTCTAGTTCAGCAACACTTCACACACAAACCACTAATAAAATGCATTAAGCAATACTGTACTTCTCATATGGAATTACCAATTCCTTCCCTCTCTGTTAGCCTAATGTCACCACAAAAAACATGGAATCAGATTGTCCCTAAATCTGATAGTGCACATAGGAATGGACATGTGGTGGTGTGGAGAATGCAAGCAAAAACAAGCTCACTCTTCAGAAAGAATAGGGAAAGTAATATTGCTTTCCGGCCAAACATTTCTGTGTGAAGTAAGTCATAGCAATGTACTTCATTTAATGATTAAGGAGATTCTAATGAAGTGACATAAGAAAAAAAACAAAGTTGACTAGCAGAGGGTGGACATTCAAAAGTGATTTTTAATTCTTCCTAATTATACCCCACTAGTGGTGTTTTTTTTTTTTCGGTTGAAAAAAGAAACTACAGTAGTAGTTTGGTAGAAAAAGAAAGCTACAGTAGCATTGCATTGCCAAATTTAAGATTTTTAAGAAAAATTTTAAAACAGAAGACAGATTATTCATAGTTATTCTGAGGACAGACTTGTACACATAGCCAGCTTTTACTGTGCTATACATATTTGGATTACTACATATAATGAATACTCTGAACCAAGAGACTTTAATAAATAGTAACTTTAAAAAGTTACTTTTATCTTACTTTTAAGAGTATTTTTAACCTTCCCAAACTGAACTATCCATGGTCTTTTTAAAATATTATAAAATGCTGGCATTCAAAAAATAAGTTTTGCATTCCTCTCCTGAGCATGGAATTTTGTTGGAAGCTGAGGCTTCCAATAAAATCACAAACAAACATTTATAGGGCTGGCAATGAAGGTACTTTTTGCCCATTCAAAACATTTATGGGCCCTGATTAATATTGAACCCAGGATTCAAAACAGCCTATAGTATTATGGCTTTTTCCCTTTCAATCCACGAGAACCATATCCTTTATTTATACTGTAGGATGAAAAGATGTCCTTTTTAGAAAATCCTACCATTCTGCTGTTTTGCATTTGAAACACGGCCCAAGTGTTCTGAGTAAGTGAAGTGTACACATTGTATAAGCTTTTATATAAGCAATGGAATAACTGGGGTTGCAGTGGGCTGGAGAAATTCTTAATTAGATCCCTTTAATAAAATCCTCCAACTCTGAGCAGCTTAAGTCCAAGAGGTGACATTGCCTACAATCCTTTTCAATTAAATATGATTAAGTTTATTATCAGAAAATGTTATCTTGCCAAAACATAAACTATTCATCTTTCTCAGCTTTGTATACAAAGAAATTCATCAAGTTTTGACACTTGTTTCAATAACGTGTATATTCTTAATTAGGAAAAGAACTATTACAAACACCATTTCTTTTGCAAATTTTGTTAACTATTAAAATAAGGTGATTTTTGTTCATAGACAGGATTACTGTTTTGGTCATACACCTTAATGCAAATCAGTGATTCAGTACTTGTACTGTCAAGAGCAAAGTACTGTAGCTGCAAATTTAGCAGATATAGGAACAACATACTTTTCAACCGTATTTTTAAAAATACAGTTATACAGTAGCCCATTTCTAAAATGTTTTCCCAGTAATTTGCCCAAAGATTCCAGATCAGTCAAGGGTCCTATTCTTTCGACTGAAAACCAGTACTTCTAAGGAGCCGACTGAAAACTGGGAAGAGAACCAATTCCCTGAATCCCACCTGCATCAGGTGGTCTCTCCGTGCCCATAACTCGAATGTCTCCAAACGCACACTAAATAAGGTTCAATTCCCCAACATCCTAGTTATGGGGTTCTGGCTTCTATCTTTAGGCTACTAGAGGACCAGAAGCGAAATCCGAGCCTCCACGTGAAACCAATCCGGGGAGCGGTCAGCACCGACCGGCAGCCTCACCAGCCCCGGGCGTCCTCTCGCTCGAACGCCACACGAGCGGCGATTTCAAACCCGGCCGGGAGAGGGAGGGATCAGGAACGTAATGTGACGGGCTCAAGTGACAGCGTCCTCGGTCCAGCCCGGCCCTCCCGGGCGGCGCTCCCTCCTGCTGGCAGCAGCGCCGGCCAGGTGTATCCACGCCTCGCCCCCCCCCCCGCCCGGGCGTGGACGCTCTGCCCGCTCCCAGAACCGGCTCAGCGCAAACCCCCGCGCCCCGGTCGCGCCCCGAGCCCCTCGCGGGCGGGCGCCGGGCGGCGCCCCCAGGTGTTTTGGCGGGTTTCCGGACACGTGCGCTCCGTCCTCCCCGCTCCCCGCAGCGCGCAGAGCCCGCGGCGACACCGCTCACCTCCGTCCCCGTAGGTCTCCACGCCGTACCCGTCCTGCAGCCCGTTACTCCAGGTACCCTCGTAGCGGGCGGGGGTGCACAGGCTCTGCCGGACCCCGTAGCGCCCCTTGAAACCGTGTGACCACTCCCCCCGGTACATCCACTTGCCCTTCGTCTCCACCCCCAGCCCGTGCCGCTTGCCCTGCGCCCAGTAGCCCTGGTAGGTGTTGCCGCTGGGCCAGGTGTAGCCTCCGACCACCTCGAAGCCGTGCGACCAGGAGCCCGAGTACTCGCCCTGGCCCTTGGGCCCCGTGCAGATGCCATGCCCGTGCGCCTTGCCCTCCTCCCAGCCGCCGCAGTAGGTGCCGCCATCGTCGAAGTCGAACCTTCCGCCCGTCATTCGGGGGGCAGCCCCGGCGCGCTCCCCGCGGGGGCACGGACGCGGGCAGAGCTGGGCACGGCAGGGTGTAGGTCGGGGGTGGGGGCCCGGCGGGCGCGCTCACGACCGCGCCCCGGGCAGCTCGCGCCGCCGCTCGGCTCCAGTCCGACGCCGCCCCCGTCCTCCCCTCCTCGTTCGCCGCCGCCACCGCCGCCTTTCTCCTCCTCCTCCGCCGCCGCCGCCCCGGCCAGCGCCGCGCGCGAGAGGACAGCCCGACTCCCGAGCGGACCTTCAGCTGCTCCCGCCCGCCCACGTGAGCCGGGCGCCGCCCCGCGCCCGCCCCTCGTCCCCTCGTCCCCTCCCCGGGCGGCGCTCGCGCCCCGCCGGCCCTGCCCCCAGCCCCGGGCGCCGCCGCGTCCCCGGAGGGCGCGCGAGTGTTCGTGCGGCGGGCCGCGGGCGGGAGGGCGAGTGTGGCCGGGGACGCGCCACCCGCACGCCTGTAGCTGGAGGCGCGGCTCCGCATGTTGGGGCAGCTCGCGGGCGCTGGAGCCTCCGGTGTTTGGGGTTTTTCAAATATGGTTAAGCTCCTGTAAGTGCGGCCACGTGTGTGACGAGGGAAAACTCGTTGTGTGTGTGTTTGTCTGCATGCTGTTGTAGTTGCGCCCCCCACCCGCGTTTCCAACTTGTGTACTGTTGCATTTGTCATGCTCAGCTGTCACCATGAATTAATATTCTCCAAATATATGTATGCATGTGATTTAAATCTGCGGCAGCCTGGATATAATTGTGCAGAGTGTTCTTTTACACCTACCCATTTGAAAGCACATGTGTTTGCGTTTCTTTGAAGATACCGAGGGGAGAGCAGTGCAGTTTGGAGAAGCGCAGGATAAGTTGTTTTATTTGTGATAAAGAAGAGGAGGTGTTAAGTCTGTCTTTGGAGGGGCACAGGATATTTCATGAGAGCTTGCTCCTCCTAAGGCCTCATTTGTTGTCTTCACACTCTTAGAAATTCTCCAGCCCGACAGGCTCAGCCTGTGTGTTTTGTAGAAGTGCCTGGAATGCACACCTGGCGCCTCTTCACGGGTATCCACGGTACAAGAAAGTAAATAGAAGTTTTCAAAGAGGACTATGGTAAGTAAAACATGGCACTAAACTTACAGAGAGGCTGTGACCTATAAAACCAGGGACAGGTGTCAGCTGATCCACTTTCCAGTGACAACACAGCCTTGTTGAATTCACTTTAAGCACCTCTTCTAACCACCTTACCGTCCAGCTGGGGACTGAAGGCAGGGCCTAACACATGGGAGGCGCTTGCCACTCTACTAGTGAGTAGTGAACTTTTAAGCCTTGATTTCACCAGTTTTTGAATGGAAATAACTAGGTTTGCCTGTCTCCTTCGGTGTTAGGTAATAAGCGGGGATGTTGTGAGTGCAGTGTCCAGTCAAGAGTTAGAGATTTGGTCATAGCCAAGTTGCATCACTCGGTATTGCCTCTCCCGAGAGGAGGCATCCAGAGGCATCAACTGCACTCTCAGAATATGCGTGGGTTTACAGCCTTTTCCCAGGTCCACGGCCTCTGAAGGAAACTGCCTTGCAGGGCAGTCCTGTTATTTCCTAGACTGTGAGGCCGTGGATGAGTGGGTGAACATCAGAGACTGACAAAGGTGTTTCGCTAGATATTTGAAAAGCAGAGAGAAACATAAGGACAGGTGTCAGAAAAGCAGCAAAGGAAAAGTGACTTTACTGCGGAGAAAAAGAACAGAAATTAACCTTGATTGTGTCTCTCTCAGGACTGGAGCTTTTCTTTCCTACTTATCTGTCTGAAAGCCTGAAAGAAAAATCTCAGTTTACACTGAGCCAAATCACCAAAGAGAATTAGAAACCCTCATCCATGGCGCTGCCTGCAGAATTGCCAGGAATAGTGCTTACCCTAGTGGCCTGAAATAATTAGGCGTCTTGCTCAGCATCTTGTCCTGGACTGGGGATTGATTTAGGCCACTGGGAAAACTAGGGCCCAGGGCTTTGCCGCTGAGCTGTAATGCCTTTCTCTGTTATGGGCAACACCAGACTCAGGAGCTGTGTGGATCATTACCTTCCCGTCTATTCTGAGGTCCTGTTTAATAGGGCAAACTGTAGTTGCTCAAGCTAAAATTTCTTTCCCCCAACCCCTTTCTAAACTGGCTTTGTCACAGAGTAGTTTTTGTCCCTCTGGTTTTTTGTTTGTTTTGGACTTACCCATATGTGTTAGCACTTAGACTGTTTCTGTAAGGACTAAGGTGTTGAAGCATTTATTTATTTTCCTAATTAATTCTCAGGCAAATGAGGTTTTTCCTGGAATATATAGATAGCACGGAGCATGTTTCTGGCCTTGATGATGGGTGTCTAGAAGGACAAAGAGTAGTATCACAGGTACAATGGGTAGAGGATGAAGAGTTGGGTAGGATAACAGACATAGCCATTTATTTTCTAATCTTTTCCTCTGGCTAGCCATATTAAAAGGGAGAACCTTCAATCAGTTATATGCTCTAAATTTAACCCTAACCTGACTCTGCCATGGACTCTTCATGGGAGAAAGTACTGAAGTTTTGGTGTTCTTATTAAGTACTTTTTGTCAAGGTAGCCAGCCATAGGAACCGTGCTTCCTTTTACCAGGTGCCATCTTGATGGACTGTTTCCCCTGTCACATAGATATGTTCCTTAATATATGTGTTCAGTTTCAATGGCCATGGCTGGAGAAGACCGGGCAAGAGAACTAGGAAGCCAGAAAGGTGTTGACAGTGATGGCGTAGCAGATAGTAGGCAGTGGAATAATGTTGTGGTTTAATGATCAGGGTTAGTAATGTCCTTATTTTCCCTCTTACTCTGAACCTTTGCCCTGGATAAGGGGCAGTTGAATTTAGCTTTAAGAAGGGATTAGTAAGAAGAGAATGTGAATGTTGGTTTGACAGGTGGGATGGGGGAGGTCAGAGGAGCCCAGGGGCCAGCACCACTCTTGCAGTTTGTTTTCTTCCATGCTCCAATCCAGTAATTGTATGTTTCCATTCCAAAACAAACAGTAAGCCACTTTGAGTATAAAGTCATTAACAACATAGTCATAGGAATGTTTTACTTAGAATTCAGTGATACTATATTTTCTAAATTAAGGTGCATTTAAAAACTTCCTGGTAACTTCATTTCATTCACATATTAGAATTAATTGTTGAGGATTTGTAGTAAAAAGTTTATAAATGACCAACATGCTAATTATGTGTGTTTATTATTCAAATGACATGAATTTAAAAACACATATAATTAAAATCACTTGGTTTGTAATTCAAAATGAATATTATTACTTATAAAATCAAATGATCAAAATAATTTGAATATTTGTAATAATCCAAACACTTGTAAAATTTTCAGAAGTTTGCCCATAGTGAGTACAGAAATTAAGAAATAAGTCTGTAAGCTCACCACATGAAATCAGGAGAAGTAAATTCTAGAATGTTCTTCATATCTTTTTTTGGGGGCGTGCTGGGATCGAACTCAGAGCCTTGCACTTCTTTGTATCTTTTAAGGTAACTACAGTGTGCTAAATTCTTTGTATATATTCATATAAAATTCATAAGAGCTATATATTATTAGTACTAGTATTATAACCATTTTAAAAAAGGAAAAAATAAGGATCAGGATATATTCATGCCCAGGATTACTCAAAGTAGAAATGGTTGAATTGAGATTCAAACCTGGGTCTGTGTGACCCTAAAGGTAGTTTTTATTACTGTTTGTTTTGGATTGAGGATGACAGCATACTGAGTACTTGCAAATGGGAGTGAGAAGCAGTCTTGAGTAGGGCAAGAAGAGGTGGTAAAGATGATTTTGTTTCTTATGTTTTTAGAATAGCTGCCTAAGTGAATAGTGATGCTACTGTCTACAATTTTAAAAACGAAATGAGGGAAAAAGAGTAAGTTACAGGGTTGAGGAAGGTATGTTCGACTAGAAGAGGATGATCCTAAAGTATATACCGGGGCTGGGATGTTGCTAGGCACTTGCCTAGCGTGTGTGAGACCCTTGGTTCAATCCACAGTAGTACATAACAAAAGCAACCACAAAAACAAACAAAAACTCCAGAAATAGACACCAGGGGAGACTATCAGTAGCTTCTTGGGTAATAGAAATCAAAAATGAAGCATAAGTAGCTGATAAGAAAATAACTCTCGTGTTTCTCCTCTTAATAGCACCTCTTTGAGAATTGAACTCTTCACTTGTGCCCTTGGCGGCCTACTTTGGTTGGCATCTTCTCTAGGTTACTACCTCATGTTCTTCCCAGACCAGTGGCTCATCTACTCCTCCTCTGTAGGTCCCCTGCTGTTGTCCTGGAAAGCTTCATCTTGGCTTCAGAATCCATCGCCTTTCCCAGCCTCATGATCTTAAAATTTACTTCCTCAAACGTAATCTGGACCTAACTTTGACCCAGACATAGGTAGCTTCTGAAAACTGAAACTTTACAACGCTAGCCTTTGACAGCATGCTGTCATCTTTCCTACTATCCCTGAACAAACCATGAACTTTTATCAAAGTCTGCACTCCTTTGAGGCCCTATCTATCCATTCGGCTCTTCCCTACCCTGCCTGAGGTCTTTGTGAGTCACTTCCATTACACTGTTCTTGGTACTCAATCTCCTTTTCACAGTGGCCTGGTGGGGCATCTGCCTGGCAGTCCCCAACCCTAATCCCCCACTTCTCATCCTTGCCCCTAGGAACTCGTCCCTTTTGGAGACATTCACATCTTTTACTGGTTGCTGCTGTAACAAATTGTGTTCGCAGGCCTTGGGAAGTCTATCCACAAAGCGTGGCAGAGCTTTTCCCAGGGACCGTTCAGATGCTGACCGCTGTCTTTGAGCCCTGGTCAGCCCCAGCGCTCTCCCACTCTGCAGAGTACCCGGTCTTCTCCCTCAAGAGGAAAGAGGCAGCATGTGGGGACACCCTCATTTTTTTTTTTTTCCTTCAGAATTTAGAATTTGTGTCAACTTTTTGTTGTCGTGTAACAAAATGGCTGAGAAAATCAACTTATAAGGAGAAAAGACTTATTTTGGCTTATGGTTTCAGAGATTTCAGTCTATGGTTATTTGCCCCTGTTAGTCTTGGGCCTGTGGTGAGGCAGAACGTCATGGTGGGGAGTGTGTGACAGAAGAAATTACACACTCTGTGGCTGCCTGGGTACAAAGAGAGAGGAGGGGATGGGAGTCCTATTATTCCCATCAACCTAACTTCCTTTCCGTAGGCCCCATCTCCCAATAGTGCCGCAGGCAGGGAACCAAATTTAGCATATGGGTCTTTGGGGGACATTTAAGATCCAAACCATAATAACATTGTTCCTGTTGTCTTATTTTCCTCACAACCCCTCCTAGAGGGAAAAATACTCTTTTTCTTCTCTAAAGTTTGGGTTGATTTTTTTTTTTTTCCTCTTTTAAATTTGCTTAAATTTTTTTTCGTTTAGCTGACATATATGCCCTGGTGTCCTCCATATTAAAACACACCTAATCTCTGGGTCTTTGCCTTAGTTGCCACATTCTCTTGCTGGGGCAAAATACCCATAAGTTAAATGAAGAGAGGCTTATTTTGGCTCACAGTTTGTAGAGGTTTCAGTCCATATCCAGCTGGCTCCAAGGTAGAGAGGTGTGGTAGAGGGACATGGCAGAGGAGAAAGCCCATATCAGGGCAGGCAGGAGGCAGCTAGGAATCGAGTTGGGAAGAGAGATGTATACTATTCCGGGCCATGCCCACAGTGACCCACCTCTTCCCACAGGCTTCACTTCCCAACATCACACCCAGCTATATTCCCATCAGAGGACTAATCTAGTGATGAGTATCGCACACCCATAATCTAGTTACCTCCCAAAAGCCCCGCCTATGAACACACGAGGCTTTGGGGAGACAAGTAGATATAAACTGTAACAGTCTACCACTGCACCCCAAAAGACTCATGTACATCCCTTTATGCAAAAGGCAGTCCATCTCTGAGAGTTGCCAAAATCTTAATAGTTTAAACATTTGTAGAAAGTCCAAGTCCTACGCTTCTCTAAGATTTAAGACAACTATTAGCTGTGCACCCCTGTAAAAATGAGAAGAAAGCTAAACATTTCCAACGTACAGTGGCCCAGGATAAACATGCCCGTTCCAAAAGGTAGAAATAAGAGGACAGAAAGGAATGAGACCAAAGCGAGAACAAAATACAGTAGAACAAACATTAAATCCTGTAGTTGCATGTCCATTACCTGGGGTAATCTGTCACAAGATGTGAACTCCAAAGGGCTTGGGTGGCCTCAGCCCTACAGCATTGCTGGTGGTTGTAACCCTCATGGCCTCTCTCTTGGGCCAGCTTTGCTCATTCCTTGTGGCGTTCCTCACATGATCCATGTTCGTGGCTTCCCTAACCTTCTGAGTTCTCCACTGCAACTTTGGCCTTGCACTCACAGTGTCACAAACTGCCCTCTGAGGAGCACACTACTTGGCCTCCTAGGCCTTCTTCTTAAATCTGGGTGGAGGCCTTCCTGACCCCACAACTCTTGTATTCTGCATGTGTATAAAGCCAGCGCAATGTGGATGATGCCAAGCTGAGGCAGTAGCTGAGCCCTCTTGTGTCTTGCTGCTAACTGCAGAGGTCTCTGAGTGCTTGGATGGCTGTGTATGGTGAACTGAATCCTGGCAATTCAATTCCTGTTCCCTACGCTGCCACCATTCCGGAGCATGATGCCCTGGGGTTCTCTTCTCAAAGCAAAGTCTTTCACCTTTGCAATTTTGAGCCTGCAAAGGGTGGAGGCCTGCTGGTTCTTGTGGTGTCCTCAGGCCATCTTTTCTATTGTCCTGTTCCAAAGTACTTGGCTTTTTAATGCTGGTCTTTTTTAGCAACCAAGTTCTCCTCTGTTCCATCTTTGCAGGCCCCAGCTTTATAGGAGCTTCCTTTCTGGTCAAATTCAAAACTTTAATCATTCTGCTGGGCTGTTTGCTCTTGATTCTCAAGGTAGAGCTGGCTAAAAGCCCCCAACAGTAGCCATGCCACTGGTTCAACATTAGACTGCCTTGAAATCTTTTCTCCCAGATTAATCAGTCTACTGCCTTTAATATCAGTCTCCTGCAAAATTTCAGGACATGAGCACGATGAAGACAGATTTTCTGCAAGAGTGAAACACACATAACCTGGAATCTAACTGCCAGTGGATTCCTTCTTCACAACTGAAACTTCTCGAGCTTGCTCTTTTCCAGCTGCATTGCAGTCAACATTCTGGTCTTCTGAGCTCCTCCCATAAAACTCAGCTCACAGCATTCTAGGACTGCTTCTCCAGCTGGCATCTCCAAACCTTTCCGAATTCCTCTATCACTGCAATGACCCCACTCTCAGTACCAAAATCCATTTTAGTTATTTTCATGTTGCTGGGACAAAATACCCAATACTTGCAAGTTAAAGGAAGAGAGGTTATTTTGGCTGACCATTTGTAGTTTTCAGTCCATATTCAGCTGACTCCAAGGCAGGGAGGCACAACAGAGAAGCAAGAGCATGGTGGAGAAGAAAGAGCTCATGGCAGGCAGGCAGGCAGGAAGCAACAAGGGATCAAGAGGAAGGGAGGGATGTATACCATCCCAGGCCATGCCCACAGTGACCTACCTCTTCCTGCAGGCTCCACTTCCCAACATCACACCCAGCTATAAACCCATCAGAGAACTAAGCAGTGATGAGTATCACACACCCATGATCTAGTCGCCTCCCCAAAGCCTCACCTATGAGCACGTGAGTCCTTGGGGGGACATCTAGATATAAACCGTAACAGTCCTCCTTTCTCCTCAAGTCCTTGATGTCTGTTCTCAAAGCGGCGGGCTTTCTTGATAGCCTATTACAATTTAGTCTTGTCTTCCCAATGTCTGGTTCTCATACCACTTGATTTGGATTTGGTTCTCACTAGTCTAGTGAAGCTTGCCTGACCACTGAGGACTTCCTGTTTGACAGATGCAATGCCATCTCTTAATTTCCATCCTGCTGGTGGCAGCTGTGAATTTGATACCTGTGAGCACTCATCTTTTTGGCATCTGTAGATCCTGTATCTCTTGCTTCTCCTCGCCATCTTTCTTTCCTACCACTGCAGCTCTTTTATCCTTTATTTCCTTAGTGTTAGTCTAGCTATTGTGTTACAACCATTAGCTTCAAGGTACCAGAATTTTGTTTAACTGCTAGCTACTTGATGGCTAGACAACTAGGCAATCCTGCCCCAGAGGCTCAGAGTCTAATTTAGAAATGGACTAATTCCTATATAAAAACACCAGCTGAGCTTTATTTAAATCTCAAGGGCAGTACTTTGGTTTTTTTCATGACGCGTCCCTTGTGGATCTCTGCCTGCTCTTCCTAATGGGGAAAGTTTCACATAGATCTAGACAGCATGTCTAGAGGGTTTCAGTAAAGTTCTAATGATAAAAAAGGTAATGACAGATTAGAAGGAGACCTGATAAGAGAGTAGTAAGCTTGAAGATGTGAAGTGATTTGCAAGTCTGTATTGAAGCCCTAGTACCTGAGGCAAACCATAAAATGTTTATGTAAGTATGTGTACGTGCATAAATATACGTATATATAACTGTCAAGTTTGGAGACAAATGAGACTCAGACTTTGCTTTTAGGGTCTCTGCAAAATAACTCTAAAGAGACATGAGATGAAAAATAATAGATGGGGGCTGGGGATTTAGCTCAGTGATTAGAGTGCTTGTCTTGCAAGCACAAGGCCCCGAGTTCGATCCCCGGCACCAAAAAAAAAAAAAAAGAAAAAAAAAAGAAAAATAATAGATGTGTGAGGAAAACAACTACAAGTAGCCAGTAAAAGCCAGGTGTCCTTAGAGTTCAGAGGACTGAGTGATTTTGCCGACTGTTAGGGTTGATACTGTTCTGGGAATCATAGGCATCTTGTTTAGCTGTTGGATATAGTGACCTTCCAGACATAATAGAAAGCTCTTGAGCTGAAACACTCTATAGAGAGAAGGAATGAGGGAAATCCATGTCCAATTGTGGGAACAGAAGAGAGCCGCTGGAAGAAGAGTACCCAGAATCTGAGGGCACAAGACAAGGAGTTCATCTCTCTTTCTTGCTGCATTTAAAATTACAGTGCTTTGTTCTGAAGATATAACTGAAAGACAACTCAGTATTTGAAATAGATAGGGGCATGGCAAGGGAATAGAAAAGAATGTATGAGAGTGTTGGTATTGAGATATTAAAAATTGTGAAAATTGATGTGATAACCTTTTCATAAAGTGGTTGAAAAAAGAAAAGAGGCACACAATATTGTCGAAAGCACAACTAAGGAGTAAGTCAGCTAACTGACTCATAGGTGAAGGAAAGAAAAAAAATCAATTATTAGGCAGTAAAAGAAATGTAAATTATAATTGAGGAATGAATGGTTCCAAGAACTTGGGAATGGGATTTGAAACAATAGTGAATAAAAGTGCAGGCTTTCTTCTAACTGAATGACAAGGGGATGTTTCATCTTTGCCAAGTGTTGCAACCCCCTCCCCCATCTGCATATCGTCTCAGCATGCACACCTCAAAGCCCTTATAGGATTCTTTAGATACTGGTTGCATTCCAAAGCCTAAAGTCCTCTTGTTTCTTTCATCATGCTGTAGCATTTTTGTCATGCATTTCACTTATTACTTTCACATGACAAGCACTTTTTTAAAGCTTACTGAGACATCAGAACTCCCTGTGGAGTGGCCATGGAGATTCTCAGATCTCCTTCCAAGAGTCCTTGCAGCAAGGAGGGCAGCAGCAGACAGCTTCCAGCTGCCATGTCTTCAGATCTGCTGTAGTGCTCACATAGGCTCTGTCCAGGATGCATCCTCCAAAGTAAAAGGCAGATTACTGTATCTTGTGTCCCTTAATGCAAAAAAGGAAGCAGAGGATGTGGTAATCCTCTTGGGTTCTGGAAGTAACACACCACACCTAGAAACCACTCCAGCCTTTATGCTGAGTGATGTGGAAGGAGGGCCGCCTGCTTTGAGAGGGCTGAGGGCAGGATGGGGTTTTTGCCAGAGGTGTAGGCTATGATGCAAGCAGCCCTGAGTATGGCATTAATCTGGAATTTTCCAGTATCAGCTGGGTTCTATTGAATCTACCATGATGAAGTCAGGTAGACCTAAAGCAGCCTATTGTAAGTTAGACAGAATATGTCTGAGATCAAGCTCAATAGGACCAAAGGGCACATGAATCCGCAAGAATAGGTTGTCTAGTCGCCCATTTTCTGCACCAGTGCTGCACTAGTGTCCCTTCCCAGTTGTCACCTGTGGGCAGATTGGGGCTCCATACAACCAGGTGAAGAACGAGGAAAGGCTGCATTTGGTTTATGGTTAGACCTGCTTAGAGTACGGAAAATGAATGGAGGCCTCACTCAGGGTTGGCCTTGAAAGTTTATAGAAACAGAATATCTTTCCAGTGGGCAGAGCTGTGAACAGTGAACTGGTCATTTATTTTATGGGAAAGAAAAAAATGACCCAATGTTTGAATATGTGTATGTTTCTGGGCAGTGGCCAACAGCCTGGCCATCTGGTCAAGGGCTTGGAAGGAAAAGAATGGAGGCTGGAGACATGGAAGTCTTGGGAGGAGATATGTGGATGAACGCATGGGAGTGGGCACAGTGTGAAGAGTTTTATGCTATATGCTAATTCCCTGCATGAAAGAAGCAGTGGAAACCCAAATAAACCAGGCCAGCTGACGTTAACTTTCTTCCTCAGCCATTGCAGGTCTGAATGGGGGCACAAGAATTCAGCAGGCTTAGTGGCAGAGATGGAAGTTATCATGGGCACAAGAGCAAGGACTTCCACCTATCAGGGCCCCATTTAGCCACCACTGCCTCTGACTGTCCAACCACCAGCCACAGACTGTTCTTTGAGAATATCACTCAGGTTCTTGGTGGCAAGTTGATTGTGTCAGGCTTCTTATAGACTAGAAGAGCCAGTGGTTCATCCTTACTAAGGATAGACAACTATCCTGGTTATGAGTTCACCTTTTCTACTCAGAAAGCCTCAGCCTCTGCCACCACTATCCAGGGCATGTGGAAAAATGGATCCACATACATGAGATTTTACACAACAAATATCTGACTGGTAGACTCACTTGGATAAGCAGGGGTGCCAGAGTGAGCACTGACGACAGGGCTCACTGGTCTCATCACATATTGCATTGCCAAATACCTGTATTATCTATGAAGAGCTGACTTCATGGAGTGGTGGAATGATCCCCTGAAGGCACAGATAAACTTCAGTTTGCTGACGATAATCTGCAAAAATGGAGTAGTGTCTTTTGGGATGTAGTACACACACTAAATCACACTGCTCTATAGCAGTACCTGTAACACAAAGGAGATATATATATATATGTTTATATATATTTATATATATATTTGGGAACTAAGAGTGGAAGCAGCAACACTTCCTTTCCATCACATTCAATGACCTGCTTAGAATTTTTGTCTTTCTTAGGCCTGCAACTCTGTGCTTTGCGGGGTCCCCCAAGGGCAGCACACTTATCAGGGGACAAAGTAGGAATTCTATTAAACTTAGCTATGACTGTCTGTCAAGTTCTATTGACTTGTGCCCAGGCATCAGCAGATGAGAAATCACCATATTGGCACAGATGATTGACCCCAGTGGCAGGAGGAGGCTTCTATAAAAGTGAGGATAGAAAGGAATTCATGCAGAACACAGGTGATCCTTTCGAGTGCTTCCTAGCACTGTATCCCCTGTGCCCTCTGTTACTATGGATGCACACATGCAGTAGTCCTGGTCGAGAAAGGTATGACTCACAAAGGGGTCAGATGCTCCTGGACCGAAGGCTTGGGTCACACCACCAGGTAAGCCCTTAGAACCCACTGATGTGACAGGTGAGGGTGAGGGGAATTTAGAATAAAGAGTGGGGAAGATGAGAAACTTTTGTGGGCTCAAGACCACCTGCGGAAACAGGGGCTGCTGTTGTCCATTAGTTCCTCTTCTAAAACTCCTTTCAGGAAGAGAGATCCACAGAGTTGCTCCTAAATGTGTGGAGAAGATGATCTTTGCCATTCAAGGGGAGCTTGTGGTGGTCATGGACACGTAGCACTCAGATCTTCCTGCAAGAGAATTGGCTGCAGGGGGTGAGGGTGGTGAACAGTCTGCAGCTGCTGCACTTCTGGGCCCAACAGTGTTGCTGTCCCCATGTGTTGCAAGGCGATAACTGAGCATGGTGGGATTATGAGAGCTGGGCCACTCCTTCTCAGCACATCTCTCATTTCTGATAGGTAACATTTTCTGTGCTCCTTTTGACTGGGCTGAAACTTCCTCAAGGCTGCTACAGTCTGAAACTCCTCTACACAATTTTTTCTTCCTTCTTTCCTTTTATCAGTTTCAACTTGTATCACAGTCAAAAAACTTTTCCCAACCTCTGTGACCTTTATCCTTCACATGTGTTCCTCTGCTAAGTCTCTGGTATGTCTTCTTCTGTCCTAGCTTCTGCTTCCTGAAGGCCTGAAGTGATAGACTCAGTGATCTTGTGAACTTTAAAAATACACACACACACGTATACACACACTCAGAGAGATGGGTTTTGGTCAAAGAGAAATGAAAAGTCAGATGCAGAACTTCCTAAAAGTGAATTGAAATTCAGATTTTATGGTGCTTGAAAAAGAATGAGGAAGCTTTCTAAATACTGATGTGGGAAAATTCCCAAGATCTAGTGGGTAGAAAAACAAGGTATAAAACTATGTAGTACGCAATTTTCTCTCGTATGTATGTAAAAACAAGCAAGGATACAAAGAAAAGAGAATGGGAGAGGAAAGCTTTGTTGAAGAGCAATTGGATTTGTTCTTATTTTGAACCTTGAAATTACACTGCTTATTGCTCATTAGATTGAAATGGTGATCTTTAGCATCTTAGCATTTTAGTATTATTTTTGTTATTTAAAAATCAATTTGGGCAACCCACTCAGGTCCCCTCCTGTCTCTCAGCTCTCTTTCTCTCTCTCAATAAATTTCCTACTCTTAAAAAAATAATAAAAATAAAAATCAGTTCTCTGTGTGATTGAATAGAACTGCCACTTGGCAGATGATGCAATAACATGTGTAAAGCAGTGTGTGGCCCCAGTGAATTTTAAGACCCTTCAAAACTTACTGTCCCAAATGGAAAAAGACTGCCTGATAATCCACATGGTATGAGTGATTTCTGACTCATCAACTGATTGAATAATTCATAGTATGTCTGCCTGACTGAGACAGAAATGGACATTTAGAAACTTCCATCTGTATGCCGGTGTTGTCAGCTGTTTTTGCAGGTCTGAAATTTCTGCTATTTCTAGAAGAGAGTGTACACTATCATTCCCATTCATGCAACAATTTACTAAATTATACCTGATTTCCATGCCTCATACCCATGTTAAATAATCCCTCAGGACTGATACTTCATCCTTGCAAAGGTAAGAATCCTTTGGTGAGCATTTTTAAAAGATGCCTGGGCAGCCTCCCCAGCCCTAGCAAAATCTGTGAGTATAGTCCCATCATATACACAATATTCTGAGAACTTCCTCTACTGAAATATGATTGGAAAATATGTGTGGCTGTCAACTGCCATCCAATCAAAAGGCATTCAATAGGCAACAAGTGGCACGTTGAACCTTAGTAACAATGTGTGACAAGTTTCACCTTGTTTGGTGCAGTTAGTTGGGAGTTACAATTGAGAGAAAATGAGTTTTAAAATGTGTCATATATCATGAATTGCAAAAAATATTTCACCAAAGTTGTGTGGTTATGCTGCTTCAGATTTCAGCTTTTTAAGAAATGTCATCATGGGCAATGAAACCTGGGTCCATAGTTATGATTCTGGGACCAAGGTTCAGAATTCTCGATGGAAATCACCCAGTTATCATTGGAAAAAAGTGGATCAGTCAAAATTCAACACCAAGGTGATGTTGGTGGTGTTTTTTGACCTTGATGAAATTGTGCAAGCTGAGTTTGCACCCAGGGACACTGTAGTAGACTCTGAGTATTATAAGGGCTTGTTAGGGTGTTTAAGCAACAATGTGTATAGAAAACAGCCTGAGAAATGGGCAGTTTTATACTCTGTCATGACAATGCTCTGTGTCACACCTTGCTTCCAATATGGCAATTTCTGTCGAAAACTATGCTGTGTCCTCATCCACCTTATTCACTGGATCTAGTACTCTGAAACTTACGGCTTTTCCCCAAAGTAAAAATGACTATGAAAAGTAAATGTTTTGAATCAGTTTAGGACATTGAGGCAGCCACAGTAAAGTAATTAAAGACATTCACAAAAGAGGACTTCCAGAACTGCTGCAGAAAGTAGCAAGAATGATAGGATAAGTGTGTTTGAAGTGAGGGGGAGTATTTTGAGGCAGATTAATGGCAATGTTTTTTGGTATTCACCATATTTTTTTTTTTAATCATACTTCATACTTCTCTGATGAAATCATTGCTGAAGGACAACCTCACAAACCTCCCCTGGTGACAATCACCAGGGAGCACTTGATGAATTCTGATTGCCTGGTTGGCACTGCGACTCAGGACTCATTTTTTAATACATACTGAGTGCTTTTCAGGGAAACATTACCTAGTGTGACTACCTTAGAT
>PVJO010014044.1:0-49662 GCA_004026905.1 Hystrix cristata
GGGAAAAAAATGCAAAAATATAAATAAACCTGTTGCAAATAGGGAAGTGTGGGGAATGGAAGGGAGAGGAAGAGGGGGAAAACCAAGATATATCATGTACAGCTACAAAATAACCATGTTGATTATGATCATTATGTATACAATGTGCCAATACATGTTCTTGGTAAAAATAAAAAAATTAAAAAATAAAATAAAATAAAATAAAATATATGAGGAACTCAGTAGCAAGAAAACAAATTACCCAATTAAAAAAATAGGCAAAGAAACTGAATGGACATTTCTCAAGACACACAAATGGCCCAGAGGCACAGGAAAAAATTATTCAACATCACAAATCATCATAGAGTTGCAAATTAAAACCACAATGAAAAATCTCACATTTGTTAGAATGACTTTCATTAAAACACAAATAAATATAACAAGATAGAGTATAGAAAGCCCTAGAACATTGTTACTTGGAATACAAATTAATATATGCATTATGGAAAGTTGATGTGCAGGTTCTCAAAAAATTAACAATAGAATTACTACAGGATTCACCCATCCCAGTTCTGACTATGTATCCAAAGGAACTGAAGTCACTAGGTCAAAGAGATATCTAAATTTACATGTTCACTGCAACATTCCTTACAGTAATAAAGATATGGAATCAACCCAAATGTTTCTCCATGGATGAATGGATAAATAAAATATGGTATATGTACATAGTGAAATACTGTTCTGTCTCCAAACAAAAGAAATCCTGTCCTATGAGATAACATGGATCAAACTGGGGGACATTATGCTCAATGAAATAGTACAGATTTGCAGAGATACAAACTACTTTATCCCACTTATGTGTGACAGCTAAAGAAGTCATACTCACAGGAGTAGAGTTGAATGATTATTCCTAGAAGCAGGGAAAGGAGGAGGAAGAGGAATGGGGAACTGCTGATCAAAGGGTAGAAAGTTTGTTTCACAGAAGTTGTAAGTTTTTTTAGATCTATTTAATAGTGTGATGGCTACAGTTAATTATAATGTAATGTAATTTCAAAATTGCTAAGATAGATTTTAAATGTTCATAACAAAAAATGGTAAGGATATGAGGTGACAGTATGTTAATCATTCTATAATGTATTAAAACATCATATTTTAGCACATAAATAAATATATATACAAACATTTTCAATTTAAAATACAATTTTAAAAAAGATTAGGGTTGGGGATAGAGCTCAAGGTTAGACAGCCTGCCTAGCATACATGAGCCCCTGGGTTCAATATCCAGCACTGGGAGAAAAAAAAAAGAAAGAAAGAAAACCTCTAGTAATAAGAAAAAAATTCAACATACACTGGAAATCCTTTATAAACAATAAAACTGTCTGCCCATTTTATGTTATTTCTAAAATACAGTTTATACAAATAACTTTCCACACTTTACTACATCTAAATCTTTTTCTTTTTTCTTTCTAACTTTATACTACAGCATCTTCTTACTTTTACAGAACATGGTAGACCACAACAGATCTTTGCCTTAAAATACAGTACACAGCTTATTTCATCTCCTTCTTCCAAAACCTCAAAACCAAAGGAGCTATTTAAATCAAAAAAGGAAAAGCATAATATACATGTTAAGTATTGCTCAATAAGGAAAAGAATTTTTCTATTATTAGTATATAGGTCTTCTGAATCTAGCCACAAGAAATTAATAATCTATCAGGCATTACTTTTGTAGTTTGTTAAGATAAATTAAGACAGAATTTTCATTTATAGTCAGGCAAACTATTCAAAATTAGTTTTGAAACCCTGACTTCACTTAAAAATGTATATGAAAAGGCTGCTTTGAAAAAATAGCATCACAATGCTTTAAATTTTAGTATGTATATATAATTAAAATATGTTATAAAAATATAATTATACTTTGACATAATTATTTTTTATTTATATTTGAACCAATTAATAAGCAATGGCTGTGATTTGTCTTCTACCATGTGATCTAGTTAAAAGAAGGTAGGTTTTAAAAAGACTTAGGTCAGATCAACTACCCTTCTGATTTAATGGGCCATCAATACTGTATTGTCTTATAAACAGAACTGACAAATTACATTACCTCTATCAAGTCAACCAGACCTATTTTCAATAAGGAATGATCCTAAGTCCAAATTTCCAGATCCACTGTTACTTTTCTTCATTCAGAAAAAAAAAGAATGTTAACTATAGAATTACTTAATTAGCCACTAGGATAAATGTTTCAAATGCCACTTGAATTCTATCAAAAAAAACCTGCGGTGTTATAAAACATGTTCCACCGTTACCTATTGATGTCTTTTTGGTCCAAATCTTCTCTGAAATAATAATTCCTGTTACTTGAAAAAATTTTTTTTAGATTTCTGTCTCAACCCTTTAATCATCTTTGTGGCCTTCCTCTGAAGTTTTTCCAAATTCTCCATGTCCTTCTTTAGCAATAAAGCCCAGAACTAGAAACAGTGGTCTTCTAAGGGTCTGACCAGTAGTAAGTACAATGAGAAAATAAAATTTCCCTCATTCTTGATCCCCACTTATGTGATCAAGTATTGTGTTTGCATCGACCAGAATATTATACTATAACTCATGCTAATTTTATCTTTGCTTTACTGCTACAGTGATTCCCTACTTTATTTAAATATAGTCAGTTATTCTCTGGACTTGCTATTTTCCTCTCTAAACATACTGCTTTATGTTTACACCCTACTATATTTCATTATTCTGGTTTCTAATCGATATTCCATTTGTTAAATCATTCTTGCATAACATTGATGTCACTTACCACATGGCATTGATGTCATTTATCATATTTCTTTCCAATTTCAAATGTCAATAATTTATTAAGAGTACTGGGAACCTAACCATCATATTTACAAAAGATGTTTAAAGTATTTTAAAAGACTGAGTGTCAGAATTCTTAATCCTTTGAAAAAGTATGATTATGGAAACCTTGTTAAATTTGTTTAATCATCTTTATAGTGCAATCTAACACTGTGAGGAGCTAGAGGACATAAAGTAAGAAAAACCAAAAGGTTTTTACATTTTCTTAAGATCTTAAAGAGCAAGGTTAAAATAATCCCAAAATACTCATCAGTTTCTTTTGCAGAAAGGCATGGGAGAGTGCAGCAAGTGAAGTTGCACTAACACAGGTACTTAGGCCTGGACTAGCATGTTCTTGGGGTAGAAAGCAGGATGGCTGGCTTCTGAGATGGAACCTTCCTTGTGGTAACGATGAAAGAATGATTTAAAAATGTGTGATACTAAGAAAGACAAGAAGGTTTTTATATAGAAGTGTGCCCAGTGCCACACCATGGAAAAGAGAGGCAAGCACAAGACTGGGCCAAATCTCCATGGTCTGTCTGGGCAGAAGATAGGTCAAACTGTTGGATTCTCCCACACAGGTGCCAACAAAAACAAAGGCACCACTTGGGGGAAAGGATACATTCATGGAGTATTTGGAGAACCCAAGAAATAAATCCGTGGAACAGAATTATCTTCACTGGCATTAAGAAAGGAGAAAGGGCAGACTTAATAGCTTACCTCAAAAAAGCTAAGGAATAATAGTCACTGCCCTATTTATTAGAAAACAGAAATGTCTCATTTTTTTATTGGACCATAATGTAACAGAGTTCATACACCAGAATTCAGATCATGAATGACTGGCAGAATACTTTTGTTGGACAGTTCCAATTTACTTAAAATTTGGCTTGTAGTTAAATGGATATGCTCTTTTTATTTTTTTCAAGTTTTGATGTTATTCCAGTTCAGTAAATATTATCACTATTTTCCGTTTCTAAAGATATGGTGGGACTTGATAACGTTTGACTTTTCACAAAGATGGGGAATGTCATCTCAAAGAAGATAGTTGGTTTCATAATTAGATTTATAACTGGTTATGTGAGTATCTTTTTTTTTGTTTTTTCTTTTGGTGCTGGGGATCGAACTCAGGGCCTTGTGCTTATAAGGCAAGCACTCTAACCACTGGGCTTAATCCCCAGCCCATGAGTATCTTTAAATACTGGGGAAATCCTTCACTATCTCAGAACCAAGCAAGACTCACCTGTTTCAATTTGTGTTTATCAGCCTGTTAAAGGCAATGGTTGAAGCCAAGGAAGGAATGTCTATATTTTTGGTTGTGACTATGGAGATTCAATTAGAATTTCTTGGATCTAAAGTGCTGCCTTTTATTTACTGAAAAACATTTTAGTGTTTTGTATGTTTAATATCAAATAAAGAATATTTAACACTTCTCACACACACAAAAAAGAAAAAATGAAAAGGTTGGCGAATCATAGTATGTTGTAACTATGTGTTTAGATTACTCTTCTCTACAAGGCTTCTCCTCTGTGGGTCACTGAATAAGATCTGTTTGAGTAAATTTGCTTGCCGTCATACAGACATGAATTACACGTGACACATAGCTCAAAAGTAAATGCACTTAAAAGATGGAAAAAAAAGGATCACTTCTTAATTGCCATGAATAAGGAAAACATAATCCAGTATACTATGATCCATCTGAAAATACTTGTTCTAGCCTACTTTGAAAAATGTTTAGTGGGGGTTGAGGAAGTAGCTCAGTGGTAAAGCACCTGGCTAGAATGTGGGAGGCTCTGGGTTAGATCACTAACACTGCCAAAAAAAAAAATCTAGTAGGTACTTCCTCTCTACAAGTGAAGATTCAAAAGATGTTTATAAGTGATAAAACAAGAAAGAAAGTTAATTTATTGCTTAAAGTAAAGATAGTAGCCAAAAGAGGAATTAGACATGATTAAATAGACATGCGTGAATGAAATTATTATCTATAGCAAATAAAAGATTATGTCTCAGATTGATAAATGAAAAATGTGTAGTTACAAATCTTATTATTTAGAAATAGAGCACTGTTTCTCAGAAGTAACAGTTTAAAGAATTAACACTGGTTTTAGCTAAACTATTGGACAATGAACGGGATGGTCTGGAGCAAGAAACTATTATAACCATGATAATACATCACTTTGACTTTAAAAATTAATTTTAAAAATCTTGTCCTCAAGAGATGAAGGAGAGGAGCACAAGGGGACATAAAAAGAATGAAGATGTGTTTTATACATGTACCAACTCCCCACAACGAATGTTACCCTTATGAACTGCAAATAAAATACATACTAATTTTTTTAAAATCCTGTGCTATATAAAGTTGATTAAAACACAATTCAGGAATAGAGCTGTGATTTAAGAATAGTAGACTGTGTGTTTAGCATGCAGAAGATCCTATATTTAATCCCTAGATTACCCTCCCCCACCAAAAATAAATTTTTAAAAACACACTACAAAAGAAATTTAGAATAGATTAGATTACAGCACTGTAAGTAAATTGAATATAGGACAGTGTATTCCAGAATAAAAGGGTGTCATTCTTGGCCTTTTTAGGCCTAAAATGTGTCAGGATGCCATGGATGTGACAGGATGCCTGATTATATACATAAAACTGCTTTTCTCTCATAATCCAGTTGGGCATACACATATATGAAGTTTAAGATCTTTTATCTTGATTCACCTTTCAATTCAAATGTAGGATAGGTTGTAGTCCCCAGTTAATAAGTACTTATTTCAAATAGCATAATGATATGTTACTATGTACACTAACAAAAAATCCAAACTACTTATCCTGGGGTATGAGCCCCTAAATAATTGGCCTTGCTCAACTCTGCAGTACCATATTCCTTCTCACTTGCTATGAACTGACCCCATTCCTCCAAATACGAAGATCTTATTTCTCCCTGAGTATTCTTCCCTAGGTCTTACAAATCTTACCCTATTGTTTTATACCTGCATTCCATAATCAATGCCACAGTAATAACAGGCTCAACATTATATTGGTAAATATTGGTCTGAAATATTGTTAGTATTAAGGAAATGATTTGAAATATATGACATTTGTATAATATGTTAATAGTAAAACTGTCTCATTTGGACCCTACAATAACCTCCACAGTGTAAGAAACAAAAGAGTATTTTTTTCATTCTATGATTGAGGAAACAGATTTTCAGAAGTCAAATACCTTACCCAAGAACATAAAACTAATAGGTGGAAAAATTTGGTGAGATTCTAAGTCAGTAATATTCAAAGTAGTCCAGTATCTTTATTATTTATTGAAGATAACACAGTGAAAAATTTTGGAAGGGTAGAAGAAATGTGGAGATTCTCATCTGCAACACTGAATCAGTATGGAACGCTAGTAAAATTGAACTCTCACTATTCTTTAGTTTCTAATTAAATAAAATGATTGTATATTTGCCAATGATTAACATTTGAAAAATGCTTAAATATCTTTATATTTGATGTTACTCACAAATTCTATATACTTAGATATCCATTTGCTTAGTTAACACATAATTAATGAAACCTATCATCTGGAGGGCACTGTTCTAGATTGGGTCAATGCAGAAGTGAACAGTTATGTGAGCTTTCTTTCTTTTGAGTCTTCTAAAGGAAGTTAGATCTCTGCTTTGTAATGTGAATCTTTGTGAATATTAACAATATAGAAAAATATGTGCAAAATAAAGCTAAAACATCTCTCTAGAAGAGTAAGCCTTTCTTTGTGAGAGATTAATGTTCTGCATTGTTCTGTATGGTCTGGTCTGAGATAAAATGTTCAATGTTCATAGCTTCTTCTTTACATGTTCTAACCCCCTCCTGTCTTTCTTCTCTCATATTTCCCACACAAATACTACAATCATGGGTCTTTGAACAAGGAGGATACATTTTGTGATATGCATTGTTAGGCTTGTGTTAGCATTACAGAGTGTTTTTAAAGAAACTTAGATGGTAAAGCCTACTACACATGTACAGTATCTCTTGTCTTAAATATTGTCCATCACTAATTGAAACATCATATGCACCACATATTTGAATAATAAATCCAAGATTCACTCCATCTATGAATCAGTTTCTGCTGAACTCTTCTGTTGACCTCTTCATCCAGCTACACTTAAGTTTTTCACTTAATAATATATTACCTTATGCTTCTCATCGTTCTTTTTTGTGTTTAATTGGATCGTTCCAACTATTTTATAAGACTACTTACAGCAAGGGCAATGATTTGTATTACTTTTGTATCCTTCTTAACAGGGTTCCATCATGAGTTCTAGTTCCAGAACCACATTATCCCTCACCTACCTATGTAACTGCTGTTTTGCACCAATAAAATGAGGGAAAAAATAGTAACTACAGCCCCTAGGATTGCTCTGCAGCCAAACTTAGATAATGAATATATAGTGTGCCTATATAACAAATATATAGCTGAGAAATACTTAATATTCACATATATATACTTAATGTGATTGTTCATTGCTTTTGCTAATATAAATAAATGTTTATGGATTAGGTTAGTTTAATTCCAAGTTAATGGGACTTGGTCTTTATTGTTTCTTTTTTGTTTTTTGGTTTTTTGGGGTTTTTTTTAGATAGAGTCTCACCTCAAACATGTAGCAATTTTCCTGCCTCAGCCTCTGGAGGGCTGGGATTACAGGCATGCACTACCATGCCCACATGGGACTTGGTCTTTTGAAATTATGTTTGATAATAACTTTTCTTTCATTTCTTTATTAGAAACTGGGTCACAAATTCCAAATTCATATCAGTGAACTGCTTAGTTTAGAAACAATAACTCCTTTACTAAAGATTATGAAAGAATTATCAATATCCTGATCTCTGTAGTTCTCAATTGAATTTACCTGAAAGATGTTATTATAATGTGACTAATGGCAAACTGTGAACTGTCTCACAATTTACTCTAAATCATCGATAGGGTTTTCCTTGGAGTTACCAACTTAAAAATCTATTAGTTATATAGTTAAGTGAAGTGTCAGGAAAAGTATTGTGGCAACCATGAAGGTAGATATGGCTGATAAATTTTATCCACTTGCTAATTTGAATACTCCGCAACCTTTCTTCCAAAAACACTATTCTCTTAGTCTTATGAGCAAAGTAGTCAACTTAAAAACAGTTACATAAATAAAACTTGAAAATGCCTAAAGTGCTCTTGCTGTTTGTTAATCAAAACCTAGTATATCTTCTATTTTTTTCCTCTAGTTTTTTGACATTACATTGCTCACAAGACTAAAAAAAAAATTTTGAGCAAAACTATGGATGCCCACTCTTGTGGCTTCATCATAATCCAAAGGTATGAGCAATGTGATGTGGAGATGTTCTGTCACAAAATCATTATATTAATATAAACATCAACGTGAACACAATGTGAAAAGGAACCATTGTAGGAATAGTTAAAAAAAGTTATGATAATAATATGCTAAACTTGTATAAAGAGAAGTCATCCAGGATAGTAACTATTTTAGACAAGACAGGCAGAATTCAAGAGTTCAGAATGAGGCTGCAAATACCAAAATAGTTGGAAAATGCTATCTTAATTTGAGGTTTCAATTTCCATTGTCAATTTATTCAATTCCTATGCTATATAGGGCATGATTCTTCAAGGAATCATGGCAAAAGGGCCCTTGAACTGTGATGCCCACATCTGGCTACTAAGCCAAGGAAAAATTCTTGAACAAGTAAAGATTACCTTTATCTCATTCACATTAAATTCCTTCCCTAAATCTATCTTTAGCCTGTCCTAGACCAGCTAGGTTTCAAAATACTGACCATTTGAGAACTAAAACACAAAGCGAATGTGCAGAAATAAAATGAATTTATTCTACCCATGGGACATAATAAATGAGAGAAATCAAACACATTATCTAAAGCATAGCCAAGAAATCTAATCTAGAATCCAAACTATTCCAATTCTACTAACATTATAAAAGCCTCATTTTATACTTGATCTTAGCCAGAAATACTAAGACATGGTATATCAGATTCATGGTATTTAATTATTAGGGTTTTTATTAGTATTTTAAGTAGGAATATGTTTTATAAGATTGAACACAGCACTCAGGCATTGTCCTGGCATTGAATTACCTATTCTAAATCCGTTTATTTTTTGAATTATTTCCTGCCATCTTCTAATTTCACTATTTAATTCCAGCACTCCTAGCTCAAAAACAAACACACCCACTTAATAAAATGATGACAAGAAATCATTCATGTTCAGAGCTTTCTTTTTTAATCAGGCCTTCTACTTTTCACTTTTCTTTTTTAGAGAGGCTCACTACATAGTTTAAACAGGTCTTGAACTCTCTAGTAGCCCAGGCTGGCTTCAAACTCACAACAAGCCTCCTGCCTCATCCTCCTGAGGGCTGGGATTATAGGAATGCACCACCATGCCTAGCTAGTCCATTTTGACAGACTCTTACCTTACATTTAAATGACCAAAAATTTGTACCATTTTGGATTTTGTCAGTGTATTTGATGTATCCAATTCATCAATATACCTATTTTGAAAGATTGAGAGAAAAATGTAAAGAATCATAAAAATATATTATATCAAGACCAACAATCACTAAAATATTTTCAGTTGCACTATCAAGGAATGAAAAGATTTTAGTTAGATGGTTCAAAGTTAGAATTAGGATGAACATAGTATAGATAGTCACTACAGTTAACAATAATCTATACTTGAAAACTGCAGAAGTTTATTTTGTGAGTTCCTTAAATTACTAAGAAAGTTTATTATATGGCTTCCTTAACACAAATGACTGAAAAGTATGTAAAGTAGATCGTGTTAATTAGCTTGATTTCATTATTTTACAACATATACATATATCAAAATATGTTGTAGACAGTACACATATACAATTCTCACTTGTCAATAAAGCTGAAGGAAAAAAACTAATCGATGTATTATAGTTACTTATAAAACAAAAGACTAAAGGCAATATTATATTTGCAATCCAAAATTTAAAACCTTCTTCCCTATCTCATTCACACATTGAGAGTTTACCATTAAAAACACTGTGATGTGGGGCTGGGGATTTAGCTCAGTGGTTAGAGTGCTTGCCTCGCAAACACAAGGCCCTGAGTTCAATCCCCGGTACCAAAAATAAAAAAAATAAAAAAAAAAACACTGTGATGTGCCTACTTCTTTAATCCAGAAAAATAAGACAGTGAATGTTTTGAGATTTCAGGAGAAAAAACAATATGTCCTGAAAACAATTCCAAAATTATCTTCTTCATGTAAATTGCTAAAAACACAATTGTAATGCTGTATCTCTTTTATAAATTTTTTTCATATTTTCAGTAGCTTTTCATGCTGATCTAATGTCCCTTCAGTGAAAGTTTTTGAAGGTTCTGATTGTATATTCTATCATGTCTGCTCTCGTGGGAACATAGTAAATTATTTGGATCCTCAATAATTATTTGTAAATAAAAATCACAATGGGGTTAATCTAAAAGAATAGTATGAAATTATCTTTGGAGCAGTTAGAAGTGATTCTGCAGTTCCATTCACTATGAAAAAGGAAATGCTAGATATAAACACAAAAGCTACAAACTACAGAAAAAATGTTGGTAAGATCAAGATGGCTTAAAATAGTTTATACAAACATGAGTTTCATTTGAGTTCTAAATTTTCAGTGAATTTCAAACCATCCTACTCCAAAATTCCTCTCTTGAAGATGTACAATTATGCCAAATGTCTCAGTATGCCAAAGACACTCAAATAGCCATCACTACCATCCACCTTTTAAAAAATGTTTTAAATATATACATAAATCTGGTACTCAGAGTCCAGATTATACCACTTCATAGAACCAGCCACCTCAGTTTCAACCTACAACTCCCAAATTGTTTCCGTTTCTACACCACTGCAACTACCAATCCTGCCAGACTACACAAAACCATCCGGTGGTTTTGTCTGATGTGGAAAAAAAAATCCATGAGGGACTAGGAGGTGCCACCAAATTTATGCCAGGATAAAGATCTAAACTGGTTGGGCTAGAAATTGGTTCCTTAACCAAATGTATCACCTTATTTCAGTTCTCTACCCTTTGAGAAAAAATGATTTTACTAGGGAAAATTTTAAATCTCTCATTTTTTTTTAAAGTCTGCTTTAGATGAAATAATGGTAGTATACCTGAAGGAATCAGTCTTGCAGAGTTTTGAAAGAACTACTCTCTATAACATTAAAACTGACTGCTTAATTGTAAAATGAGACTGTGGATGACTGAAGATAAAAATGAAGTTAGCCTGTCACAAGAGTTAAGTTCCATCCTGGTACTACCAATAACTAGTTATATACCCTTTGACACATTATCCTTGTGTTATAATTTTCCCATATTGACTCCCTTAACAACGTAGCATTGCCAGGAAACCAGAAGAAATATACTACGTGAACACAAAATTACTTAAACTTAATTAATTAACCACTTAAAATCAATAAATAATGTGACTTTATTGTTGCTGTTGTACCTAGAGAGAATTCTATCAATGATACTTTTCCTCCAAAAAAACTATCCAAGAGTAAATATTTCACAGACTCTTTCCTGAAAATCAACTTATAAATCCAGAAAAGGAAGCAGTGCTCGAAAGTCATATTCTGGCCTCTGTGGGTCCTGGAGTTGAGACACCTGGAAGAAAAGAATTTAGTGAAGAAAGAAAAGAGGTGAATCTCCAGGAATTGGAAGGAAGTTGACAGGAACTTTAGAAACTGCATAGAAGCTGGAGAAACAGAGCACGGCAGAGAGAAAAGAACAAGCAGTCTGGAAGACTCATGCTGGCTCCTGGGGAGGGATGCCTGCCTCTGCTAATGCAGTATAAATTTGGAGGGCTGGCAGCTCCAGGGAAAGACAGCAGACTGAGCCAGCAGTGCAGGACCCCAGAGAAACCCATGGCTATTATAAACTCCAAAAATAGTGTGGTGTTTTACTCTGAAAGTGACTCTTTCTGAGAGACAGGCTGGAGACGGAAAGGAGGTACAATGTGGTGCCCACCATATCCGACAGGGTTTAATTGGGAAAGGGTTAACTGTTTGGGTCTGAGCACAGAGCAATTGTAGAGCAGCTAGACTCCAGAGTTTCCAATGTCATCCTGCCACAGCTTTTTTTTTTTTTAATTTTATTTTAATGGTACATTGTAGATGTACATATTGATAACATTCATCATAGGGAATTTGTACTTGTACATGATATATCTTGTTGCTTCTTTTTTTCCCATTCCCCTCCCCTCCCCCCCTCCTCCCTCCCTATTTACAAAAGTTTTGTTTCCATTTTTTCCTTCCATTTCTTATTTCTCTTGTCCCTCTGTTCCTTTCCCCCTCCCTTGTTCCCTTTCCCATTTGGACATTTTCTTCCCTTTCCCAATATTGAGAGACAACCACAGAGTACAGTGGGTTAGATATACATCTTCTAAGAAGTTTAAGCTCAGCCAGGAGGGGCACAGGGATCCTGCCATTCATGGTGAGAAGCTAGACCCTGTGTATGTGATTTTCAGAGTTACTAAGTCTGAAAGTATTGGCATTAAGCCTAACAATCTGCTTGAACTCCTGCACCACTGCCTACTTCAGGCACAGAGATCAGTGGTCTGTTTGCTTCCCCATCTACTGACATGAGCAAGGACTTGAAGCAGGTTGGATAGTTGATATGGCCTGGGGTGTTACAGAGACAGGGGCCTCCGGAGCAGGGAGTATACCCAACAAACCCACAGGCCGCAGACTTTAGGTGGAGAGAACTGTGACCTGAAGTGCACAGAGGGATCAAAAATGGGAGCTACTGAAGTGGCTACAGTCTTATGGCAGATACCATTGACCATCCATGTCCAGTGCAAAAGACAGGGCAGAACCCAGGATTCACACAGAAAAATGTGAGTGTGGAAACAAAACAGCTCTTAGCAATGACTCACTAGACATTCCCCATATCTGCTGGATCTTAAGACTGCAAACCCTAGAAAGAAAAGACCAATTCAAAAACAAGAAGGAATTTTTTTGGACTTATTCCTTATTTCTTCTCCCCCCATCATTGGTCCTTTGAAATTTAGGGATTTTTCCCTTCTTTTATCCTTTTAATTTTTTCTTCTTTTTTCTTAACATTGTTCTATTTTTTCTTTTTTTTTGTTTTTTCTGTTAATTTTCTCTAATTCTATAATTGTTTTACCCTTAACAGGATACCTTTTCTCACTTTTCTTTCTTGTCTTTCTTTTCCAAATTTTACTACTTTCATTTTCCCATTCCCCACATCCTCTATCTTTACTAGTATACCTATTAAGCTTTATTAATCATTATTTATTTAGTTAATTCCCAGCTATTACTGTTGAATTAATCTCTATTATTAGTGAAGATATAGTTATTGTATTTAGCAAATATTTACCATATGACAATATTTGGTTTGTCTTTGTGATTATACCATAATTATAGATCTCTTTCTATGGTTAAGGGTGGTACATTATCAATTCTGATGGCATTTCAATATCCAACTGGTCTTCAAATCTATTATTGCTGCTGATATTCTTGGTAATGCCAGGATGGCATAGTTGTTGCTATTAAATGATTTTCTCTACATGCCAATACTAGGATTGCCTTTGTGTCATTAACAATACTGTGGTCCATTTCAGAAGAACTGGATGCTAGACCAATTACACAGGACCCTCCCCTTCCAAATTAATCCAGTGGGTTGAATCCTGGGACAGAGGAAAAGGCCTTCAGTTACCTACACACGGAGTGCATCACTTAAGATCAGACACTAACTAAAGAAATCATCATACTGGCAACAAAGTCCAATATAACTGACCCCAAACCTAGGTACAGAAACACACACACATACACACACACACACACACACACACACACACACACACACACACAGAGCAACAAAAGAACAAAATACCTCCAAAAATTTCTAACACCCCCAAAGTTGATGCACAGGGCATTAGTGGGAAGGAAATAGAAAACCACACGGCTGAATTATTCAAGATTATAAAAGAGAAAATAATAAAACAGATCAGTATGGTGCTCAGTGAGCTCACAGAAGATACAATTAAAATCACAGATTTAATAAACAAAATGATCAGTGAGCATTCAGAAGATACTTAATAAACAAAACTATCAGTGAGCATACAGAAGATACAGAAGAGAAAGTTAGCTGGGCTAAACAAAATGATACAAAAGATGAATGATCAGTGTAGCAAAGAATTAGGCTATGAAAAGGTACCAAACACAAATCCAAAAGATTAAAATTTGTATTGAAACTATGGGTAGCAGAAATGACCAATGTGAAGACATAGCGTCAAACCTAGAAGACAGGGCTGATGGAAGTGACTATATACTCAGAGATACAACAAGAAAACATGAAAAATGGATCCAACAGCTGCTAGATGATGCAAAGACTAATCGAAGATTAAGTGGAATTAGTGAAAAATCAGAAGACAGCACAAATAACATTAAAACCTGTTTACAAAATAAGAACAGAAAATTTCCCAAATATCGATAAAGGGTTTAACATATAGATAGGCAGAGCATATAGAAACCCCAAATAGCCACCATCAGAAAACAACTTCTCCACAACACATCATAGTCCAAATCTCTGAAGCCCAATATAAGAACAGAATCTTAAAAGCTCTTAGAGGAAAGCAACAAATCATTTACAAAGGAAAACCCATTAGAATTACAGCAGACTTCTCAACACAAACCTTAAAGCCAGGAGAGCTTGGAGTGAATTGTTTCAAGTCCTGAAAGAAAACAACTTCTAATCCAGACTGATATATCTTGCAAAACTATCATTCAAAATTGATAGAGAAATATGGTATGACAAAGCGCATACCTTAAGAAATTAATGACCACCAAACCAGCACTCCAAAAATTTTCAAGGATATCCTAGAAAGAAATAACAATGCCAAAATGTCTAATGGAATGAACATATCAGGCAGAGTGAGTACCTAAGGAGAAGAAGAAAAAGAGAAATCAAGGAAGAAATTAGACAGTTCTAGAATCAAATGATAAATGCCAGTACAACATATCAGAACCTATGGGACACAATGAAAGCAGTCCTAAGAGGGAAGTTTAATTAGCTGTGAACACCTACATCAGAAAAACAGAGCAAGTGCAAATAAATAAGCTAATGATACACTTTAGGGTCCTACAGAAACAAGAACAATTCAAATCCAAAGGTAGTACAAAGAAGGAAATTATAATGATCAGAGCAGAAATCAATGAAACCAAAACCAAAAACAAATTTAAAAATCGAATGAATTCAAGAGCTGGTTCTTTGAAAGAATAAACAAAACAGACAAACCTTTAGCCAATCTTGCCGAAAAAGAAAAAAATGTTGGGGGGGATAGACCCCCATCGATGCAATGAGAAATGAAAAAGGTGAAATCACAACACACACCACTGAAATCCAGACGTTATTAGCAACTACTTTGCAAACTGGTACTCCAATAAATTGGAGATTCCAAAAGAAATGGATAGATTCTTAGATAAATGCGAATTAGCAAAATTGAACCAAGACAGTATAAAAACCATGAACAATCTAATAATAGCCAATGAAATTGAGGCAGTAATAAAAAAAAAAATCTACCAGCTAAGTGAAACCCAGAACCTGGTGGATTCTCTGCTGAATTCTACATGAACTTCAGGGACGGTCTAACACCAATACTCCTCAAACTCTTTAATGAAATTGAAAGGGAAGGCATACCCCCAAAGGCATTTCTGGAAGCTAGCATTACCCTGAATTCAAAACCAGACAAGGATCTAACCAAAAAGAGAACCACTGCCAATCTCTTTAATGAATATAGAAACAACAATCTTCAACAAGATACTGACAAACAGAATGCAACAAATCATCAAAAAGATCTTACATGATAACCAAGCATGCTTCATCCCAGGGATGCAAGGATGATTCAACATATGCAAATTAATAAATGTAATACATCGTATAAAGAGAAGGAAGGACAAAAATCAGATGATGACCTCAATAGGTGCAGAGCTCATCTAAAATGCAACATACATTCATGGTAAAAACCATAAAGAAAATAGAAAAGGACCTATTTCAACCTGTAAAAGCCAGTTATGACAAACCTACCATCAACATCATATTAAATGTTAAAAAGCTGAAAGCTTTCTCTCTAAAATCAGAAACAAGACAAGGATGCCAACTATCACTACTCCTGTTCAATATAGTACTTAAAACGTTAGCCAGAGGAAGAAGGCAAGAGACAGAAATAAAAGAGGTACATATAGGAAGGAAGATGTCAAATTAACCTTATTCACAGATGGCATGGACTACATAGAACATTCAAATATTCCACCAAAATTCTCCTGCAATTAATAAACAAAATCAATAACGTAGTACAATACAAAATTGACACACAAAAATCAATACTGTACTTGTACACCAATACTGAACTCACCAAGAAAGAATTAAGGAAACAGTAACATTCACAATAGTATCAAAATAATTAAATACTTAGGAATGAACCAAATTAAGAAAGTGAAAGACCTCTACAATGAAAACTACAGTATTCTCAAAAAGGAGATCAAAGAGAATATGAGAAAATGGAACAATAATCTCTTGTTCTTGCATAGGCAGAACCAGTATAATCAAAATGGCCATACTTCTCAAACTGATATACAGATTTAATGCAATCCTAATCAACTATCAACAGCATTCCTCACAGAACTAGAGAAAACAATGCTAAAATACATATAGAACTGAAGAGACCCAGCATAGCAAATGCAATCCTGAGCAACATGAGGCAGGAAGCCTCACAAACCTAGATTTCAAGTTATATTACAAAACCACAGTAATAAAAACACCATAGTACAGACATGTGAACCAATGGAACAGAATACAGGATGCAGAAATAATCCAGACATCTTCAACCATCTGATTTTTGAGAAGCAGCTAAAAACATATGTTGGAGGAAATATAGCCTTTTAAACAAATGTTATGAAAATTGTCTCCATACATGCAGAAGATTGAGTCTAGACCCATATCTATCACCATATACTTAATTAAATTAAAAATGGATCAAAGATCTAAATGTTAAAGCAGAAACAATCTGCTGGAAGATAAAAGAGGTAAAACTCTTGAAGACATAGGTACAGGTAAGGATGCTCTAAATATATCCTCAATTGCATAAGATATAACATCAAGAATCAACAAATGGGATTATATCAAATTTAAAAGTTTCTGCATAGCAAAAGAAACAACACAGTGAAGGAGACAATCTACAGAATGAGAAAAAAATTTTTTCCAGCTATGCCGCATTCAGAGGACTAACATTTAGAATATATGAAGAATTCAAAAAATTTAGACTCCTCATAGTAAAAAACCCAATAAAGAAATGGGCAACTGAAATGAGTAGACACTTCTCAAAAGTATGAATGGCCAATAAATACATGAAAAAATGTTCAACATATCTGTCCACTAGAGAAATGCAAATTAAAACTCCACCTTACTCCAGAAAAAAATGGCTATTACAGTATCAAGAAATCAAATGAAAAAAAATGGTGATGAGGCTGTGGAGAAAGAGGAACCCTTCTACATTGTTGTTAGGAATGTAAACTAGGACAACCACTATGGAAATCAGTATGGAGGTTCCTCAAAAAAACTAAAACTAGAAATTCCATTTGACCCAGCTACTCCTCTTCCAGGTATCTTCCCCAAAGAGTTAAAGGCATCATATTACAGTGATACATGCATAACCCATGTTTATAGCAGCACAATTCATAATAGTGAAATCTTGAAAGCAGTCTACACACCTATCAATAGATGAATGAATGCACCTTGAGATTATAATAGTAAATAAAATAAATCAGACACACTGGATTAAATATCATATGTTTTCTCTTATATAAGAAACCCAAATTATAAATAAAAAGTAAAAAATAGATAAAGGAAGTGTGAAGATATATCTTGCGCAAAAGGAAAGGGGACCAGAGATGGAAAGAGAGGAGGGGAAGGTGATTTTAAAAAAAAGGATTGAGATGTGTCATGCACATGTATAAATTTCCCATGATACATATAATTGTTATATAATGCAAACATGTACTAAGAAAAAATTTTAAAACATCATGTTCTATAAATACATATTTAATATACAAATTCAGCGATGGGATGTACAGCTTGAAGAGTATTTCACCTGTTTCAGATGAAAGTTGCATTAATAGCAGGAATTACTGGGCTCAATTCTTTCAAACACATATTTTTCTTTTCCCTCCCTAATCTTTTATTGACTTCAGAAGGGATTTCTACCTTCAGTGGGGTAAAAGCCAAAAAAGAACTCAGTCTACAATTTTCACTTGAGCTGAGGAGTCATTCATAATTGCAGTTTGACAACCAACTGGAACTATGCTATTTCACTCAAGAATTAAATATCACTGAATTTTTCTAAAAGTTTGGAATCAGAGAACATAAAAAGAACATGTAACAAACTCTAGTTTACTCAAAATTCCAAAGGAAAATTAAAAGTAGCTGTTTCCCACAGTACGATATACTATCTAGAATTCACAAAGAATACCAAAGGTGCTATAGGAAATTGTCATGATTTCTGATTCATCATGTATGAAATTACATGCAAAGTAACTTTATATGTAGTATTTATTTCGATCTAGTTCTGCAAATACACACTGACTGTATTGTAATAATACAATACTTTTTTTGTAGATATCTAACCTCCACTTTTTCAGGGAAAATATTAGAAAAAATTTATGAGCAATACTGGTGCAACTTCAACATAAACTATTTCAAAGGCTAACTATTCCTATTTTTCTACTTTTAAGTCAACATACTCACTAAGACAAAAATACTACAATAGCTTAATCTATGGCCAATAAAGTTGTAACAATTTCATCAATTTCTTTTATATTAGGAAAATAATATATTCTTTACATGTAGACTGAAAATAATACTATTTTTGCTAGATTTAATGTCAATATTAGAAAAGGAAAAGAAAATTTTAGTATTAACATGAATTTTGAAGATCCTAATCCTTTCCCAAAAAAATGATGTCTTCTGGTGTAAGATACAAAGTTTCTGTTAATTCATTTCAGCCCAATCAATACTTACTCTTTTTGGCAATAAGTGTTTCAACAACTTAAAAGTGCACTTCAGTTTATTTAACAATTATTGATTCCTTCCATCAACTGTAAAATGGGGTTAAGCATAATTGACTAATTGCAATTAATTATTGGAAGCATTCTTAGTGAATTCTATGCTATGCTACATAACATAGTCAATTAATAAGAGATTTATAAATAATCTTTAGGGAATGTTACCTGCCAAACAATACAGTTTTTTGTTTTTGTTTTTTGAGATGGGTCTTGCTCTGTAATTCCAGCTGGTCTTGAACTCACTATGTTGCAAAGGCTGGACTTGAACTTTTGGCAATCCTGCTGTCTCAGCCTCCCAAGTGCTGGGATTACAGGCATATGCCACCATGCTGGCAAACAATACGATTTTCATGGTAAGAAAATTATCTCTCAGATTTACAATTTCAAATCAAATAAATCATCAATCTATTTCTAAAAATGATTTTGTGTCCAATAGAAATGTTAATGTTATTGAAGCTAGTCCCATGAATTATTTTAAGATCATCCCAGGATATTTCAATTCAATCTATGCCACAATTTAAAATTCTCAGAATCAAATGAGTTCTACCTTTGCAATCTAATTTTCACGAATAAAAATTTATCACAAATAAGCTTTGAATTTAGAAAGACTGAAGTGTAAAATTTACATGAGGATATTTCAACCTCTGTTGCCTTACCAAACCTAGTTAATCCATCTCAGAAACCAACTTCTCTGTTTAACACAAGATATGGCTCTCTTTAAATACTACTGGGAAGGGCTTGTGACTAAGTGCAAGGATTATTGTTCTCAGGAACAACTGCAGCTGTGACAGTTGACCTTGATCTTTTAAGAAAAAAGATTCTGTGTAGGATAACTTACTGATTATCCAAGTTAGCCAGAATTAAAGGCTTCAGCCTTCAGAGTGTCTTCACTGAACAACTGCCCTCTTTCACTATTCTTTTTTAAAATTTACATTTATTGGTACATGTTTGCAGTACATATTGTTTACATTTCTTTTGTGGAGTTGGCACATTTTAATTCTTTTTTTCATGCTTTATTATTCTTAATGTAATCCCAGAATCCTGGGAGGTTAATGGTCAAACACTGCAAGTTCAAACCCAGCCTGAACAAATTGGGCAAAACCTTATATCAAAAAACAAACAGGTGAGTTCAAGGACAGTCCAAACCACATAGTGATACCCTGTCTCAGAAAACAAAAACAAAAACAAAAAAGAGCTGGGGATGTAGCTCAATGTAAATGCCCTGGGCTCAATCTCCAGCACTGAAAAAAAGAAAAAATAAGGAATACAGTATGAAAATGCCCTCTAAGGTTTTGCAACTGAGGCATATTGGCATTTCCATCATCAAGAAATGATACTTGGCGACTTCTGGGAAGACAGTGGAGTGGTGAACAGCAGAGAAACAACCACTCCAAGATTTGTTGTCCAGACACTGGAATATAGCAACATGAGGAAGAGAAGGAGAGAAGTGGGTTCCCAGCACCCAACAGGGATCTGAAGTGAGAAGTGACGCCTACAGGGAAAGCAAAAAAAGAGAACACAGCGCAGAAGGGGTGGTGGACGATGCTTTCTCCCAGAGCCCAGGCCTGCAGCTTGGGAGAAGCAGCTTAAACCTGCAGATGCATGGTGACTACTGGTAACCCCTGAGGCCCCCAGGGAAAAACATGCCAAGTGGAGTGGAGTGGTGGCCACAGCAGACTGCAGTGGCTGATGAGTTGTTTGGATTCAAACATCCCCCAGGAGAGGGCAATTGGTTGGTCACCATCTTGGAAAGAAGCCAACTGAGGTCGGAACTCAGAGAAGCTGCTGGCAGTGGCTCTCTGGGCCAGAGCAAGGTGGAGTGAATTCAAGCTCAAATTGGCAGAAGGTCAAGGAGCAAAGACCAGGCCAGCACACACATAGTGTTTCCAGCTGAACAAATTGGGTTCCATTCTCACAGCCAGAAACCAGGCTGAATTTTAGTGGAATTGGTGGTGAAGGCTGGCCATTGAATGCAACTGGGATTGCCCACTACCCTGCCATAAATCTCCTGCTGGGATTAATCAATACATACCTGAGTTGGCCTACTCTGTCTACCAGTGACAGCAGAGACGACTGAAAGCAGATTTCTTTTTTTTGTTGTTATTGCTAGTTTATTTTTTCCTCTTCATTTTTCTTTTCTTTTTTCTTATTTTTATATGAATGCAAAATTTGTTTTTAGTTTTTTCGTTGTTATTGTTTTGTTCTGTTTTTGTTTGTATTTCTTCCTTCTCTTTCATTCCTTTCTTCTTTACTAGTTTCTCAAAGTTTGCATAATCTTCCCCTGTGCTCCAGCCTTGCTTCTCATCTCTTCCTCTTCTTCTATTTCTCTATTTTTTTCCTCCTAATTCCTTTTGAATTGTTATCCCAGTGGGTAAAATTGCCATATTGAGGGCATACTTACTGTATACAAGTTTCTGGTTTATTTTATAATGGTTCCTTTTTTTTTTTTTTTGTGGTGCCGGGGATCGAACTCAGGCCCTTATGCTTGCAAAGCAAGCACTCTAATCACTGAGCTAAATCCCCAGCCCCCTCTGGTTTATTTTAGATATTGTTATTTTAGATATTGTTTAGATAACCACAACTCTAGTTCATGTGGTTAAAGTTGGCAAATTAATAGTTACCAGAGTTTGCTATTTCTAGGCTGTGTTTGATACTATTATTATTACTGATTGTACTACTTTACCCAAGGTGACAGAATTGTTCTAATCAGTTGTTCTTCCTTGCATGCCAAGACTGAGATTGCCTGAGGGCCATTAACAAAACTATAGGCCAGGGTAAAGGAACCAGGGGCTAACCAAATAGATAGCAACCTCTCAGCCCCTATAAAATGAAGAGGTAGGATCTTGCAACAGACTCAAACCCAAAAACTGACTACACCTAGAAGAAATCTCTAAGGATGTAGTCATTTCCAAAGGGTTCTTGATACTAGCAATAAAGCTACCTGCCATAAGCAATTGAAAAACATCAACCTGAGAATTAAACAAAAAAACAAAAAAATAGAAAATGAGAAGACACGTAAGCAAGATGCAACCCCAGACTTTCAGCTTGCCAAAGGCAAACCCAGGGGGCAATGAGATGGAACAATCTGAAAGCCACCTAGGAAGTGGTAACAGTGGAAGTAACAAAGCAGATGAATGAGGCTCTAGAAAAATCAAAACAGAAATAATTCCTCACATAACTACAGAGATGGTGGCCAGAAAGAAAGACATGATTAGTGACTCTAGAGGAAATTCAGGCAAAAAAAAAAAAAAAAATAGAGGCGCTTAGAAAAATGATGGAAACCATAATTGTCCAACATAGGGAAGAAATGAAACCCATGAACATCCAACACAGGAAAGAAATGGAATGCATGGAACAGATTCAAACAGATATCCAGGAGATTAAAAATTCCACTGAAAGTATAGGCACTAGAATGAAACAATGTGAGGACAGAATATCAGATATAGAAGACAAGATTGTTGTCAGCAATCATAAAAAGAAAGAATCCCTCAAAATGATAAGGGACCACAAAAACTCTATCCAACAGATGCTAGGTGACACAAATAAGAATAACATAAGATTGATCAGAGTTAATGGAAACATAGGAGATAGTGCAAATGACTTTAAAAAACCTGTGCACAGAAATAACGGCAGAAAACTTCCCAAGTATGGAAAAAAGAATTTGACATACAGATAAGTGAAGCATATAGGACTCCAATTAGCCATGATCAACAAAATTTACCTCAAGGCATATAATAGTCAAAATTTCAGAAATTCAACACAAGAACAGAGTATTGAAAGTTGTAAAGGAAAAGAAACAAATAATCTATAAAGGAAAGCCCATCAGAATCACAGCAGACTTCTCAACACAAACCCTCAACTCAAGTAGAGCTTGAACTGAAATATTTCAAGTTCTAAAAGAAAACAACCTCCAGCCCAGATTGATGTACCCTGAAAACTACCTTTCAAAATTAATGGAGAAATAAGATACTTCCATGTCAAAGACGCATGAAGAAATTTGTGACCACAAAACCAGCACTCCAAAATTTTCTGAAACACATTCTAGAAAGAGACAACAAGGACTACACTTCCAGGAACTACAACAGAATGAATCCATCAGGCAAGGCAAGTAACTAAACAAGAGAAAAAAGGGACCCAACAACAGGAAAATAAGGACAAGGATAAGTCAATACATACCAATTATGACCATCAGAGTAAATGGTCTCAATTAACCAACTAAAAGAAGCACACTGGCAGAATGGATCAGTAAGCAAGACCCCACAATACGCTGCATACAAAAAACACATTTAATTCAAAAAGAAATTCATAGACTGAAAGTGAAAGGATGGAAAACAATACACCATGTGACAGGAACCCAGAAAAAATCAGGGGTAGCTATTCTATTTGAAGACAAAGTGGACATCAAGCCAAGACTGGTTAAGAGAAACAAAGAAGGTCACAATATCCTTCTAAGGGAACAATCCGAGAGATAATGGTCATAAATATATATGCACCAAATACCAGCACACCTAACTATATACAACAAATATTAATGGACATGAAAAAACCAAATAAGCACTAATACAATAGTAATGCGAGACCTCAATACTATACTGCCACAAATGGACAGATCAACTAGACAAAATATCAACAGGTAAATATCAGAACTAAACCAAAGTTTTGAACAAATCAATTTAGAAGACGTATACAGAGTATTCCACCCCACAACACCAGAATACATAGTCTTCTCAGTTCTACATGGCACTTTCTCCAAAACAGGCAACATGCTAGTTCATACAACATGCTTAAGAAAATGCAAAGGAACTGAAATTGTTGCATGCATATTATCAGGACATGGTGCAATGAAATTGGAAATGAATGCCAAAAAGAACCACAAAAACTTCATAAAGCCATGGAGAATAAACAGCACTCTCCTGAACAATCAATAGCTCACAGATGAAATTAAAGAAGAAATTAGACACTTTCTACAATTGAATGATAACACCAATACAACATAACGAAATTAATGGGATGAAATGAAATCAGTCCTACGAAGGAAATTTATAGCATTGAACTCCCATATCAGAAAAACAGAAGCCCAAATAAACAACCTAATGTTGAACCTCAAGCATCTAGCAAAAGAAGAGTGAGTCAAGCCCAAAGCTCGTACAAGGGAGAACATTATAAAGATCAGAGCTGAAATTAATGCAATTGAGACTAAGAAAACAATACAAAGAATCAATGAATTGAAGAGTTGGTTCTTTGAAAGATTAAATAAAATTGACAAACCCTTAGCCAACCTTATTAAAAAAAAAGGAAAGAAAAGATTCAAATCCATGAAATGAGGAAGGAAAAGGATGAAAGCACAACAAATGCTACAGAAATTCAGAAGATCAATATCTATTTCAAGAACCTTTATTCCAACAAGATGGAAAACAGAAGAAATGCACAGATTCTTGGATACATATGAATTACTAAAGTTGGATCAAGAAGATATAAAAATGCTAAATAACCCTGTATCAGCCACTGATATTGAAGATGTAATTAAAAACCTACCAGCAAAGAGAAGCCCAGGTCCTGATGGATTCACAGCTGAATTCTGCAAGAAATTGACAGAAGTTCTAATACTGCTACTTCTCAAACTCCTTAATGAAATTTAAAGGGAAGCAATATTCTCAAATTCATTCCTGGAAGCAAGCATTTCCCTGATACAAAGCAAAGAGAAAGATCCAATCAAAAAAGAGAACTATAGGCCAATTTCAATAATGAACAGAGATGCAAAAATCCTCAACAAGATACCGGCAAACAGAATCCAACAAATCATCAAGAAGATTATACACTATGACCAAGTAGGAGTCATCTCAGGGATGCAGGGATGGTTTGACATACACAATTCAACAAATGTGATACACCATATTAATAGAGCCAAGAACAAAAACCATATGATCATCTCAACAGATACAAAGCATTTGACAAATTCCAACGATTTGTGATAAAAACGGCAGAAAATTGGAATAGATGGTTTTATCTCAATCTGATAAAAGGCATCTATGAAAAACTGATGGCCAACATCATATTAAATAGACAAAAACTGAAAGCTTTCACTTTAAAACTGGAAACAGAACAGGGATGTCCACTAGCACGAATCTTATTCAATGTGCTTCTGGAAACATTAGCCAGAGTAATTAGACAAGAGAAAGAAATGAAAGGAATAAGGATAGGAAAGGAAGAAGTTAAATTATCATTATTTGCAGATGACATGATACTCTATGGAGAAGACCCCAAAAACTCCAACAAGACTTCTAGATTTAATAACCAAATTCAGCAGTTTAGCTGTGTACAAAGCCAACACTCAAAAATCAATAGCATTCCTGTACACAAATAACAGACTCAGTGAGAGAGAAATTAGAGAAACGCCACCTTTCATAATAGCATCTAAAAAATGAAGTACCTAAGAATCAATCTACAAAAAGAAGTAGAAAATCTATACACTGAAAACTACAGTACTCTGGAAATGGAGATTGAATAAGATGTCAGAAAATGGAAAGATACTCCTTGAAGGACAAGGGTAGGATGAACCAAAAGAGTGAAAATGGCCTTACTCCCCAAATTGTTATATAGATTTAATGCAATCCCAATCAAAATACCAATAGCATGCCTCACAGAATTAGAAAACGATTCTAAAATTCATCTGGAACCAAAAGAAACCTAGAATAGCAAAAGCGAATTCTGGGCAACAAAGGCAAAGCAGGGGCCAACACAATCCCTGACCTGAAACTGTATTACAAAGCTACTGTGATAAAAAACTGCATGGTATTAGCAAAAAAAAAACATACCTGAGGACAAATGGAACAGATTGGAAGATGCAGAAACAAGTCCAAACACTCTCAGCCACTTTATATTGGACAAAGGGGCCAAACAACCTCACTGGAAGAAATATAGTGCTGGAAAAACTGGCTTTCCACATGCCGAAGTTTAAAACTAGACCTGTATCTTTCCCCATGCACTAAAATAAAATCAAAGTGGATCAAAGATCTAAATATTAAAACAGAAACACTAAATTTGCTCAATGATAGAAAGGTAGAACTCTTGAACACATAGGTGTAGGCAAAGACTTCATGAACAAAATCCCAATTGCCCAGGAATTATCACAAAGAATCAACAACTGGGATCTCTTTAAAAAAAACTTTTGCACAGCAAAAGAAACCACCAACAGAGTGAAGAGACAGCCCACAGAGCAGGAAAAAAATTTTTGCTAGCTGTGCCTCAGACAAAGGACTAATATCTAGTATACATAAAGATCTCAAAAAAAAAAACCAGACCCCCCAAATTTAAAGACCCAATCCAAAAACAGGAAGCTGAAATAAACAGACACTTCTCACATGAAGAAGTAGAAACAGCAAATAAACATATGAAAAAATATTCAACATCACTGGTCATTAAGAAATGCATATTAAAAGAACACTGAGATTCCATCTGACTCCAGAAAGAATGGCTATTTAAAAAGAAAGAAAGAAAGAAAGAAAGAAAGAAAGAAAGAAAGAAAGAAAGAAAGAAAGAACAAAAGAAAGAAAGAAAGAAAAAGAAAGAAAGAAAGAAAGAAAGAAAGAAAGAAAGAAAGAAAGAAAGAAAGAAAGAAAGAAAGGCTATTATCAAGAAATCAGCCAATAACAAACACTGGCAGGGCTGTGGTGAAAAAGGAATGCTTTCCCACTACTGGTGGGAATATAGACTGGCGCAACCACTGTGGAAATCATTGTGGAGATTCTTAAAAAACTAGGACTAGAGGTCCCATTTGACCCAGGTATTCTCCTTCTTCCTATCTTCCCAAAAGAATTAAAAGCATCATACCACAGCGATATATGCACATCCATCTTTATAGCAGCACAGTTTGTAATAGCTAAATCTTGGGAACAGCCCAAATGTCCATCAACTGATGAAAGAAGATATGGGTCTTTTATACAATGGAGTACTACCCTGCCATGAAGAACGATAAACCTGAGGCATTTCTAGGTAAATGAATGCATCTTGAGACCACACTCTTTAAGTGAAATAAATCGGACACACATGTTTAAATACTGCATTGTATCTCTGGTGTGAGAAGCAGAATGTGTAAATAAGGACTACAATGTATTATACTGGGAAAGGGAAGAAATTGTTCAAATGGGAAGGGTAACGGGGCGGGGAGAGAGGGAAAGGAACAGAGAACAAGAATAAAATAGAAGGAAAAAATGGAAACAAAGCTTTTGTAAATAAGGAGGGAAGGAGGGGTGGAAGGGAAGGAAGAGGAATGGGGAAAAAAAGAAGCAACAAGATATATCATGTACAAGTACATATTCCCTATGATGAATGTTCTTACATATATATATCTAAAATGTACCACTAAAATAAAATTAAAATAAAATAAAATATTGAGATTGACAAAAAAGAAAAAGAAAATAATCTTTTGTTTTGTTTTGTTTTTTTTGTGGTGCCGGGGATCGAACTCAGGCCCTTGTGCTTACAAGGCAAGCACTCTACTCACTGAGCTAAATCCCCAGCCCAAAGAAAATAATCTTTAACTCCATTTCTCCCCTAAGGCTCCAGGTAACTTCACTTCAATTGGCTTTGCTGAACAAAGCCCGCATTCCAGCCAGCTCTCATGTAATGGAATCAAGCACCAACGGCTTTCCCACGCTGGAATTGCACTTCAGTGGTTTTACTGTCTGGGGCCTCTGGGATGAACCACTCTCACAGGTGTGTTGGGTAGTGCCCTAGTGGGGCACCTCAGCAATGGTCCATTCTCCACAACTCCACTAGGCACTACTGTGTTAGTTAGGTTTTCTCTTGTTGCTGGGACAAAATACCTAACGCCCAAAGTGAGGGGAAGAAAGGTTTATTTGGCTCACAGTTTGCAGAAGTTTCAGTCCACAGTCAGCTGGGTCCGAGGCAGGGTGGCATGGCAGACAGGCAGAAGTTGGCCACATAAACAAGGAATGCAAGCAAGGGGACTAACCAGCTTCTTCCTGTATTTTATATTTTATCCAGGCTACCTGGCTTTAGGGCGGGCAGTACTCCCACCCTTAATCCTAATACCCTTAATCCTAGCGTCACATCCTTGGTCCCAGCAGAACCATGCCAAACCGATCAGTGGACTAATTTAGTAATCACACACTCTAGATCCAACTACCTCTTACCACATGAGGCTTTGGGGGGACATCTAGACACAAACCATAAAAATTACCTAAGTGAAGACTCTCTGTGGTGGTCCCCCTGTGACGGTTCTGTCTAATCCCAATACTTTCAGGTGCATTCTTTGAAATCTAGGTTGAGATAACAATGCTCACACAGTTCATGCACTCTGTGTACCCACAGAGATGGCATTGTATGTCCACTGCCATGGTTTACTATCTTTGCTTTCTAGAAAGATTGTCTGAACCACAACTGGGGTCACCAAGAGTACTAGTGGAGCTTTGAAATTGTTCTACCTCCAGAGCACTGTCATTTTTGGCCTGTGCCAAATGAGGTAGGCTCTATAGATCACCAAAATGCACTCGAAGTCATTCGTCTATTGTCTCTTTGAATAGCATCTAGCTTTCTTCTATCCATACTAATCTCCTTATCAAATGTTCATTTGACTAGCCTTGGTGCTCCCTCTGAAACACACTTTTTCACTTTTTAAAATATGGCTAAGCTGAGAATTTTCCTAATATTTAAATTGTTTCCCTTTTGATTTAAAATTCTATTTTTCATTTGTTTCTTTCAATTTTAACTCTAAGCAGTCAAGAGAACCCATTCTACACTCTCGAAACTTTGTTTAGACATTACTTCCACCAAATACTCTATTTCACTATTCAAAATTTCTACTTCCCACAAAGCACTAGAATACAAACACAATTCACTCAAGTTCTTTGTCATTTTATAAAAAGGATCACTTTTCCTTCAGTTTCTAGTTATATTTCTCATTACCATCTGACACTTCGTCAGAATAGTTTTCATCATCCATAGTTCTAAAACTATTCTGTCTCTAACTACTTAGGTAATCTCTAAGAAGACTGCAAGTTGCTGTACAGCTTTCCTCTTCTTCTGAGCCCTCACCAGAATCATCCTTAAAGCTCCTTTCATGACAACATACTACAAAACTTTCTGTCCTCAACTCAGTACACAGTTCCAAAGCTGCTCCCACATTTTTGGTTATATGTTATAGCAATACTCCACTTGTTATTACTATTTTTGGTCTTGGTCTGTTCAAGCTACTATATAACAAAAGATCTTAGACTGGGCAATTTATAAACAACATAAATTTATTGCTCAACTGTTCTAGAAGCTTGGAATTCCAAGATCAAGGCACCAGGAGATTTGGTGTCTGCTAAGGACTCTGCTTTACAGATGACTCTTCTAACTGCATCTTCTCATGGTAGAAAGACAAAAGGGGCTAAGCTCCCTCAGGCCTCTTTTATAAAAGCACTAATCCCATTCCTGATGGCTCTTCCTTCATTAATCACTTCCTAGAAAACTCCACCTCTTAATAATGTCATTTGAGGTATTAGGTTTCAACATATGAATTCTGGGGATAACACATACATTCAGACCATAGCACAATGTATCTTGTTTTTTTTTTAAGTACAGAATCCATTACAATTAGTAAATGTGTATGTATTTGTATCCTTGTCTATTGCCTGTATTTGCCTCTTAAAACATAAATTCTGGTAGTATAGTATAGACCACATAGATGTTTTATTCATGAATATAGACTCAGTTCCTCACATAGTGCCTTGCATAAAATAAATATCTAAAGGAAATACCTGAACAAAAATTATTTCTAGCTAAAATAAGTTTGAACCTCAGCTCTGCTGTTCTTTATCTGAATAATCATGAATAAGTCTCCCCTATGCCACAGTTTCCTCAAATGTGAAGAGAGGTTATATGATAATATAAACTGCTATGATGTTCAAATCAATTACTATACTTACCAAAAGACATTCATAATCACTCAGGAAAAAATTAACCATTACTATCTTTTTTATTATTTACCATTTTTACTTCTTACTTATATTTGAGACATTTTTTCTATATGAAAATTAACCAGTTCTGGTACCTAATAAATATTTAAAAGCATTAGGATAAAAGAATGCTTGTTATTCCTTTACTATGGCATGATCTTGTCTCAGATTATTGAGTATTTTACAACAAAGGAGCAAACAGCCAAGCAATTTTAAGAATTTAAAAATTACCAAGAGGAATAGGTATTATGTGAAGTATCTCATAAAGTATAAGCAATCCTCAAATACAAATTTCAATACAATTATTACAATCTACCATTACTCATTTTGGCAGAGCTTTGGAGAAAGAACTAAGAATTAAGACTTGGTGATGTCCTATGGTCAGAGAAAAAGAAGCTATTCGTAGCAACTAAATTTTAATTATCAGAATTTTTCCAGCCTGATGATGAACATTTTAACAATACGAGCTATGTAATTTACTAAGCAAATTGTAATTTGACCAGGAATATGAGTCCTCCATGAAGAATTATACCAATGGTTTAATTAAGCTACATCTTAAATGTTTATCTTTTAATTAAATCCCCAACCATATATTATTTAATCATGCCTGACATTGAAAATAACTCACATTTTCCTTTTTTCAAAAAAGCTCCTTGTTGCCAGGCATGGTGGCACATGCCTCTAATCCCAACACTCAGAGGCTTAGCCAGGAGGATCACCGTGAGTTCGAGGCCAGCCTGAGCTACGTAGTGAGTTCAAGTCCAGGATGATCTCCAAAGCAATACCCTGTCTCAAACAAAAAAAACAAACAAAAAACCCTAAAAACAAAAAGGAAACTCCTTATTAAGGTTAGGTGATGAATGGATTTATTCTATTTTGTATAGATTTGAAATATTAAAATACCTCTCCTAGATATTTAAATTGCATTTGATTTAATTTTTTTCTATAATAAATAATTTGGTAATGAATATTCTTGTACACAAATCATTGATGATACGGTTTATGTCCTTAAAAGGAATTCCTAGAAATGTATCTGATGGATTGAAGAAGATATGTAGATGTCCAAAACTGTTGACTCCCACTGACAAAATGCCTTTAAGAAGCTGAGCTTGGTGGTACACACCTGTAATCCCAGCACTTGAGAGTCAGAGGCAGGAGGATCACTGAGAGTTCAAGGTCAGCGTGGGCTACATAGTGATCTCAAGGCCAACCTGAACTACACAGCGAGACCCTGTCTCCGAAAAACAAAACAAAACAAACCAAAAATTGCCTTTAAGAAATGTTATGTCAATTAATACTACCAAATACCAGGGCTATGAAGGCCTATGACAGTGATGGCGAACCTATGGCCCATGTGCCAAAGTGGGCAGTTTGCATCATTGAAAGTGCTAAAAGATTCACCATCACTGGCCTATGGCATAATATTTTAACAAGCATCGACTACTAACTTTGTTATGCAACATCTTAACAAGCATCAATTGTTAACTATTTGGCCGTGATGAACACAATGATATTTGGGAAACCGATGATTTCACTGGATTTGTTATGGATAGGAAAACAATGCAAGCCAATTTATATTTTAGTTGTTTGGAAATTGTACGATTCAAAATTATCTCATGTTGGCTTGCCACATTAACTCATATTCCATCAGTAGAGTCATTCCTTGATTCAAATATTGGGCAATATTATAATACTTGGCACTCACTGATATCAGCATAGGTAGTCTATGTAAATAAAACATTTAATATGAAAAAATAAAACCTGTTAGCTCGAAGGTTAGTTTGAAAGTTAGCCTTATATGTATAACTACCCTTAAAAGCTAAATATATTTGTTTAAAACATAATCAAAATAAGGGGGGAGTGTGCAGTTCAGTGGTAGAAGTTTGATCCTCTGCAGAAAGAGACACAGAGAGACAGAGACAAAGACAGAGACAGACAGACAGACAATGTAGCACATAGATTACTATTCTTTCATTCTTTATTCATTTATCTGTCATAATTAGGTGCTGAATAGTTATATATCTATTTTTGTGGCTTAGGGGATCAAACCCAGTGCCTCACACATGCTAGCACGGGCTCTACAGTTGAGCTACACCCCAGCCACTACAACACTAACTAGAATTTCAGAATTTCTACATGGATATAGTGTGCCTTTCAAATCAAGAGTTTAAAATCTCTGACAGGCTGATGGTATGGTCATTGTAAACTTTAGGTTCATGGTTAGGTCAAGCAAACCTGTTGTGTGAGTGATGGAAAAAAACACTATATTGCATGAATGTGTTTCTTATTGGCCAAATAGGTAATAATCAGGGAATTGGGGATTTAGCTCAGTGGAAGAGTTTGTCTAGCCAGAGCAAGGCCCTGAGTTCAATCCCCAGCACTGCGCCCCCTCAAAAAAACAAATAGGTAATAATCAGCAGTCTTATAGTGGTAATATTTATAGTCTCAGAAAATAGTGAAGAGCATCAATAACCCATTTGATGTGCATCTCATACAAATTAAGCCCATGGGTCAACCTGGAAATTTCCTCAGTGAAGTTTGTTGGTTGATTTTACAGAAAAAAAGTGTAGATTACTACATACTCTCACATTAAAAAAAAAAATTCAGTGAATTGGAAAAATGAATTTAAATACCACAGCATTCTCAGGTCTAAGGTGTGAGAAGATAATAAACAAATAATAGAATTGTACAATTTTGTAAGACTGTTATACTAAATGTATCATGCAGCCCCACCTGTGTCATTGCTCTAACTACCATTCTTCTGCAACTCATTGCACTTGAGATTTCTAATGAGGTCTAAGAAATGAAGTTATAATCCTGAAACTTCAGCCTACAACAAATTTAACTCCTAAACTTGTAGTTTAGGCAACATTTTAACAGAAAGAGCATGACTTGTGGTGCTATAAAAACATGGGATTACATCAACTTTCCCTTGAAAATTATGAAGTGTTTCTGAAACTCAATCTCCTCATCTATCAAATGGTAAAATCCTATCAAATTACTAAAATTGATCTAAGGATTAGATCTGACAATGCAGTGTCCCTCATTCTAGGAGTTTGCAAATCCTATTCAGGAGCTTTCTAATAACTATTTCTGTAGTTTAGATTTTCATTTTGCTGATAATATTTTTTAATGAACATAAGTATATTAAGGTGTATGCACACACACACACATATATATATGGAAAATGAACATGTTTAAACAAAATACTGCTGTATAGTGAAGTGTCTACTTTGACATTTATGTTCAGAGTCACAGTGTTCCCAAATAGTACTTTGTCATAATCTAATTAGAAACAGAGGACTTCTTACATAGAAAATGTGTTTGTGCCATGTGAAGGTCAAATAAGGTGACAATGTCATGTAAATGAAGGTTTCCAATAGTTTGAGGAGAGAAAAATGATGGAAGAATAGTCATCACACAAGTATAGGCATACTAAACTCAAAGAAACCAGCGTCATTTTGACTTTGAGAAGGCAAATGAGTTTTAGCAATTGTTTTTGCTTTCCTACTAAAACGTAGTTTTTGACGCTTTTCTTGATAGTAAATTTGCAATTTATTTGCATTTTATAATTCTGAAAACACTATAAGCATAAAGAATTTATCTTTTGTATTTGTATATGTTTAAATAATAATAATATGGGAATATCTGAGATGATTTTGTTTTGCATTTAAAAAAAACTTGGGGATTTCAGAAGATTGTGAGCTAGAGGTAGCCTGCACTCACAAGTCACTCCAGAATATTCATCCAAAACAACAGCTAAGTGGCTCTGTAGGGAGGGGACAATAAAATGGAAGGTGTTGAAGAGATTGAAAATAATCAAGATATGTTATATATGTTTATACCAATTCACAAAATGAACATTACTACTCTTATAAACATGCACTAATATTTTTTTTAGTCTATACATCTCCCTGAAACTGTAATACTGCATATATAGTGCCTAGCCCAAAACAGCTCTTGGCAAAATTTAGTACCCATTCCTCTCCCTGTACATATTTATTATTACATAGGTATCTGGTATTTGGCTGCTTTGGAGTTTTCTAGTCATAATAAATAGAAGGTCTTTTGAGCACAGTTCTGATTTGTTTTCAATCTTTATATACCAGAAATTAATCAATGAGTATGGTTTGGCATATTCAGTAACTTCTACAGTGTCATTGGAATGACAAAATAAATAAATTTTTCAACAGCCATTTTTGAAATTTGTGATTAGAAATATTTTCTTTTGAGTTAATAAGGAGGATAGGATGTAAAGTGTTTGAAAGAAATCTCAAAGCTTGAAAACAAGATTCTCGATGCATAAGTAATTAGGGTCTAATAGATTACATAGTAATCCTAGCCCTCTCAAACAATACCAAAAATAGAAAGTTATTGAAGGAAAACTAATTTGATTCACTTCTTTATAACCTCTTTCCTCAAAGGACTTTTCTATCTGTCCTTTATTCATTCAGTAAACTTTTTTTAAAATTTTATTTTAATGGTACATTTTAGATGTGCATAGTGATAACATTCATCATGGGGAATTGGTACTTGTACATGATATATCTTGTTGCTTCTTTTTTCCCATTCCCCTCCTCTCCATTTATCCCCTCCTCCCTCCTTATTTACAAAAGTTTCATTAACATTTTTTCCTTCTATTTCTTATTTCTTTTGTCCCTCTGTTCCGTTCCCCTTCCCCACCCTGTTGTTCCCCTTCCCATTTGAATACTTTATTCCTTTCCCAATATAACACATTTTAGTCTTTATTTACACTTTCAGTTTCTCACACCAGAAAAACAATGCGGTACCTAAACATGTTGGTCAGATTTATTTCACTTAAAAGTATGGTTTTAAGATGTATCCATTTACCTCGAGATATCTCAAGCTTATCATTCTTTAACGCAGAGTAGTGCTCCATTCAATTAAAAAAAAAACCCACATTTTCTTTATCCATTCCTCGGTTGATGGGTATTTGGGCTGTTTCCAAATTTTAGCTATTACAAACTGCCGCTACACACATGGGTGTGGTGTGATGCTCTTAATTCTTTTGGGAAGATACCAATGAGGGGAATAGCTGGGTCAAATGGAAACTCTAGTCCTAGTTCCCTGAGGAATCTCCACACTGATCTCCATAGCAACTGCACCAAGCTACACTCCCACCAACAGTGGAGAAGGGTTCCTTCTTCTCCACAGCCCCTCCAGCATTTGTTATTGGCTGATTTCTTGAAAATAGCCATTCTTTCTGGAGTGAGGTGGAATCTCAGGGCTGTTTCGATTTGCATCTCTCAAATGACCAGTGCTGTTGAACATTTTTTCATATGGCTATTTGCTGTTTCTACTTCTTCATCTGAGAAGTGTCTATTCATTTCAGCTGCCCACTTTTGAATTCAATCTTTAAATTTGGGGGGGGTCTGATTTTTTTGAGATATTTATATATTGGAGATGTTCGTCCTTTGTCAGAGGTATACCTGGAAAAAATTTTTTCCCATCTCTTTGCTCTGCTGGTGGTTTCTTTTGCTTTTTAATAAGATTAGATACCAGTTGTTGATTCTTTCTCATATTTCCTGGGCAACTGGGGATTTGTTCATAAAGTCTTTGCCTACACCTATGGCTTCAAGAATTCTACCTATTCTATCTTCCCACAGATTTAGCATTTCTGTTTTAATATTTAGATCTTTGACCCACTTTTATTTCAGTTTAGTGCATGGGGAAAGATACGAGTCTAGTTTTAACCTTTCGTATGTGGAGAGAAGTTTGTCCAGCAGCATTTATTAAAGACGCTATCTTTCTTCCAGTGAGGTTGTTTGGCCCCTTTGTCCAATATAAGGTGACTGAGAGTGTTTGAACATGTATCTGCATCTTCTAATCTGTTCCATTGCTCCTGGGGTCTGTTTTTATTTTTTGCCAGTAACATGCTGTTTTTATCACAGTAGCTTTGTAATATAATTTCACGTCAGGCATTGTGATGACCCCCTGCTTTGTTTTTGTTGCCCATAATTGCTTTTGCTATTCTAGGTTTCTTTTGGTTCCAAATTTTAGAATTGTTTTCTCTAATTCTGTGAGGTATGCTATTGGTATTTTAATTGGGATTGCATTAAATCTGTTTAACAGTTTGGAAAGTGTGGCCATTTTTACTACTTTGGTGCTTCCTACCCAAGAGTAAAGGGTAGCTTTCCATTTTTTGATATCTTGTTTAATCTCCTTTTTCAAAGTACCATAGTTTTCACTATATAGATTTTTTACTTCCTTTGTTAGATTGATTCCTAGGTACCTCAGTTTTTGGATGCTATTGTGAAAGGTGATATTTCCCTAATTTCCTTCTCAGTGAGTCTGTTATTTGTGTATAGGAATGCTATGGATTTCTGAGTGTTGGCTTTGTAGCCAGCTATGCTGCTGAATTTGTTTAATAAATCTAAAAGTATTTTGGTGCAGTTTTTGGGGTCTTCTATATAGAGTAGTCTCACGTCATCTGTGAATATTGATAATTTAACTTCTTTTTCTCTCCTTATTCCTTTTATTTCTTTCTCTTGTCTAATTGCTCTGGCTAATGTTTCCAGACTACACTGAATAAGAGTGGTGAGAGCTGACATCTTGGCCTTCTTCTGGATTTTGGATTTAAAGCTTTTAGTTATTCACCCTTTAGTATGATGTTGGCTATTGGTTTGCCATAGCTGGCTTTTATCAGATTAAGATAAAGACAATCTATTACAATTTTCTGCAGAGTTTTTATCATGAACAGCTGTTGGACCTTGTCAAATGCTTTTTCTGCATCTATTGAGATGATCATATGGTTTTGTCATTGGCTCTGTTAATATGGTGTATCACATTTAGTGATTTGTGTATGTTGAACCATCCCTCCATCCCTGGAATGAATCCTACTTGGTCATAGTGTATAATCTTCGTGATGATTTGTGGCATTCTGTTTGCCAGTATCTTGTTGAGGATTTTTGCATCTCTATTCATTAATGAGATTGGCCTGTAGTTCTCTTTGTTTGTTGGCTCCTTCACTGGCTTTGGTATCAGGGTAATGCTGGCTTCCAGGAACGAATTTGGGAGTATTGCTTCTGTTTCAATTTCATTAAAGAGTTTCAGAATTAGTGGCATTAAATAGTCCTAAATTTCTTGTACAATTCTGCAGTGAATCCATCAGGACCTGAGCTTTTCTTTGTTGGTAGGTTTTTAATTACTTCTTAATTTCAGTGGCTGATATTAGGTTATTTAGAGTTTTTATATCTTCTTGATCCAATTTTGGTAATTCATATGCATCTAGGAATCTGTCTATTCCTTCTGTGTTTTTGATCTTATTAGAATACAGGTTCTCAAAGTAGGTATTGATGATCTTCTAGTTTTCTGCAGGATCTATTGTGATTTCACCCTTTTCATCCCTAATTATACGAATATGAGTCTTTTCTTTCCTTTTTCTTAAATAAGGTCGGCTAAGGGTTTGTCAATTTTATTTAATTTTCAAAGAACCAACTCTGTGATTCATTGATTCTTTGTATTGTTTTCTTAGTTTCAATTGTGTTAATTTTGGCTCTGATCTTTATAATGTTCTCCCTCGTATGAGCTTTGGGTTTGACTTGCTCTTCTTTTTCTAGAAGCTTGAGATTCAAATTAGGTTGTTTATTTGACCTCACTCTGTTTTTCTGTTATAAGTGTTCAATACTATCAATTTCCCTCATAGGACTGCTTTCATTGTGTCCTATAAATTTCAGTAGTTTGTATTGGCATTATCGTTCAATTGTAGAAACTGTCTAATTTCTTCTTTAATTTCATCTGTGACCCACTGATTGTTCAGAAGGGTGCTTTTTAATTTCCATGTGTTTATGACTTTTTTGTGGTTCCTTTTGCTGTTTATTTTCAGTTTCAATGCACTGTGGTCTGATAATATGCCTGGGATAATTTTGATTCCTTTGCATTTACTTAAGCATGTTCTATGAGCTGGTATGTGGTCTATTTTGGAGAAAGTGCCATGTGCAGGTGAGAAAAATGTGTATTCTGATATTGTGGGGAGGAAAACTCTGTATACATCTACTGGGTCCATTTGCTCAAAAGTTTGATTTCATTCTGATATTTTCCCGTAGACTTTTTGTCTAGTTGATCTATTTGTGACAGTGGGGTATTGAAGTTCCCTATTACAATCATATTAGTGCTTATTTGGTTTTTCATGTCCGTTAATATTTCTTATATATAGCTAAGTAAGCTGGTATTTGGTGCATATATATTTCATCTCTTCTTCTTGGATTGTTCCCTTTACAAGGATGTAGTGATCTTCTTCTTCTCTCTTAATCAGTCTTGGGTTCAAATCCACTCTGTCTGCAAATAGAATAGCTACCCGTGCTTTTTTCCAGGTTCCTGTAGCATGAAGTATTGTTTTCCATCCTTTGACTTTCAGTCTATGAATTTCTTTCTGAATTAAATATGTTTCTTGTATGCAGCAGATTGCTGGGTCTTGCTTCTTGACCCATTCTGCCAGTCTGCTTCTTTTGATTGGTGAGCTGAGACCATTTACATTGATGGCTACAACTGACATATGTTGACCTATTCTTGTCATGTTATTTACCTGTTGTTGGATCCCTGTTTTTCCCTTCTGTTTAATTACTTGCCTTGCCTGAGAAATTCATACATGTTGTCATTCCTGGAGTTATAGTTCTCATTCTCTCTTTCCAAAATGTCATTCAGAATATTCTGGAGTGTTGGTTTGGTGGTCATGAATCTCTTCAGGTGTTCTTTGTCATGGAAGTATCTTACTTCTCCATAAATTCTGAAAGACAGTTTTGCAGGGTACATCAATCTGGGCTAAAGGTTGTTTTCTTTTAGGGCTTGAAATACTTCACTCCAAGCTCTCCTTGACTTGAGGGTTTGTGTTGAGATATCTGCTGTTATTCTGATGGGCTTTCCTTTATAGGTTACTTGTTTCTTTTCTCTAACAACTTTCAATATGCTGTTCTTGCGTTGAATTTCTGAAATTTTGACTATTATATGCATTGAAGTAGATTTTTGTTGATCGTGGCTAATTGGAGCTCTGTATTCCTCACTTACCTATATGTCAAATTCTTTTCCATACTTTGGAAGTTTTCTGTCATTACTTCTGTGAATAGGTTTTTTATGTCATTTGTACTATCCCCTGCTTATTCATTGACTCTGATCAATCTTATGTTAGTTTTCTTTGTGTCATCTGGCAGCTCTTGTATTGATTTTTCATGGTCCCTTACCATCTCGAAGAACTGTTTCTTTTCTTGATCATTAATGACAATTTTGTCTTCTATATCTGAAATTCTATCTTCACATTGTTTCATTCTACTACCTATACTTTGAATGGCATTTTTAATATCCTGGATATCTTTTTGAATCTGTTTCATGGATTCTATTCTTTTCCTGTATTGGGCATTTATGGTTTCCATCATTTTTCTAAGTGCCTCTATTTTTTTTATCTGCTCTAGAGTCACTAATCATGACTTTCATACCCGAAATGATTTCTGTTTTGGTGTTTTCTCTTTTTTTCTTTCTTTTTTTTTTCTTTTTTTTAACCAAGAACATATATTGGTACATTGTATGTATAATGTTCGCATTCATCATGGTTATTTTGTACCTGTACATTATGTATCTTGGTTTTCCCCCCTTTTCCTCACCCCACCATTCTCTTCCCCCTTCCCTATTTACAACAGGTTTATTTATATTTTCCTACTTTTTCTCTTTCTTTCCTTTTTTCCTTCTTTCTTTTCCCCTTCCCCCTCTGTAGTTCTCTCTTTTCAATATTATCTTCATTTTATATAATATCTATTACACTTCTCTGACCTTATTTACCCTTATGTTTACTCATATCAGAGAAACAATTTGATGTGTACTCATGAGTGTTTTGATTTATTTCACTTAAGAGTATGTTCTCAAGGTACATCCATTTACCTAAAATATCTCTAGCTTATTCTTTTTTATGGCAGAGTAGTACTCCAGTGTATAGAAAAACCACATCTTCTTTAGCCATTCATTAGTAGTTAGGCATTTAGGTTATTTCCAAGACTTAGTTATTACACAGTCTGTTGCTATAAACATGGGTGCACATATATCACTATGGTATGATTATTTTAATTCTTCTGGGAAGATGCCCCGTAGAGGAATAGCTGGATCAAATGGAACCTTTAGTTGGAGTTTTCTGAGGAATCTCCATACTGATTTCCACAGTTGCTGGACCAATCTACATTCCCACCAACAGTGACAGAGGGTTCCTTTTTCCCCACAGCCCTGCCAGCATTTATTATTGGTTGATCTTTTCATAATCGCTGTTCTTTCTGGAGTGAGATGGAATCTTAATGTTGTTTTGACTTAGTTCAACATCAAATGACTAGTGATGTTGAACATTTTTTCATGTATTTGCCATTTTTATTTCTTCATCTGAGAAATGTTTATTCTCATTTCAGTTGCCCATATTTGGATAGGGTCTTTGAATTTGGGAGGTTTTATATTTTTGCGTTTTTTGTATATTCAGATGTCAGACCTTTGTCTGAGGGATAGTTGGCAAAATTTTTTCCCAGTCTGTGGGTTTTTGCCCTGCTCTATAGGTGATTTCTTTTGCTGTGCAAAAGCTTTTTAATAGGATGTGGTCCCAAGCACTGATTCTTTGTATTATTTCCCATGCAGTCTGGGTTTTGTTCATAAATTTTTTTCCTACCCCTATGTCTTTGAGAATTCTTCCTATTTTATTCTCCAATAGATTTAGTGTTTGTGTTTTAATGTTTAGATATTTGAGCCACTTCGATTTTAGTTTAGTACGTGGTGGGAGACATGTATCTAGTTTCAGTTTTTGGCATGTGGCAAGCCAATTTTTCCAACACCATTTGTTAAAGAGGCTATCTTTCTTCCAATGAGGGTGTTTGGCTCCTTTGTCAAAGATGATGTATTCGAGTGTGTTTGGAGTTTTTTCTGTGTCTTCTAATTTGTTCCATGTTTTGGTGTTTTCTAGAGCCTCATTCATCTTCTTTGTTACTTCTGCTGTTACTGTTTCCAAGAGACCATGTGGGAGGTTTTCAGATTGTTCCATTTGTTACCCCCTGGGTTTGCTTTTGGCGAGCTGGAGGTCTGGGCTTGCACCTTGTTTGTGTGTCTTCTCAGTTTCTATTTTTTCTTCTTTAGTTTAGTTCTTGGGTTGATGCTTATGAATTGCCTGTGGCAAGTAGCTTTTTTTGTTAGTGTTGAGAACCCTTTGGAAATGACTACTTTTTCATACATGTCTTACAAGTGTAGCTGGTTTTTATGTTTTGAGTCTGTTGCAAGATCTTACCTCTTCAATTTATTGGAGCTGAGACCTTGCTATTTGGCCAACCCCTAGTTCCTTGACTGTGGCCTGTAGTGTTATTTGTGACCCTCTGCCAATCTCAGTCTTGGAATGCAAGGAAGAACTGAGTAGAACAATTCTGTCACCTTGGCTAAAGTAGTACAGTCAGCAACAATAGCATCAAACATAGCCTAGAAAATTACAAACTGTGGTAACTATTGATCTGTCATCTTTAACCATATGAACTAGATTTGTGATTATATAACAATATCCAAAATAAACCAGAAACTTGTATACAGTAAATATGCCCTTGATATGGTGATTTTCCCCTCAGGGGAGAAAATTCAAGAGATTAGGAGGAAAGAATGGGAAAGTAGAAGAAGAAAAAGAGATGAGAAGCAAGGTTGGAAGACAGAGGAAAATTATATAAACTTTGGGGAACTAGTATAGATAACATGAGGGAAGGAAAGAAGGAAGAAATAAAAACAAGGTCAGAACAAAACAATAATAGCAAAAAACTAGAAATTCACTTTCCCTTAGAAATACACACAAAAAAAAAAGAAGAAGAAAGAAAAAGAAGAGCAGAGAGGGAAAAAATATGAGAAAAAGAAAAAAAAATGAAAAATAAAAAGAGATGCTCACTTCCAGGTGTGTCTCTATCACTGGTAGACAGAGTAGCTAGGCCCAGGTCCTTGTTGAATAATCCCAGCAGTAAATTTATAGCAGGGTAGTGAGTGTTCCCAGCTGGGTTCAATAGCAAGGCTTCACCAATTCCACTGAAGTTCAGCCTGATCACTGGCTGTTGGGTTGGAACCCTATTTGTTCAGCTGAAGACACACTCTGTGTCTCCCACCAGCTTGGACTCAGCTCCCTGCCAGTTTGAACTTAGCCCCTTGCCCTCCTGCCAATTTGAGTTTGAACTCTGCTTCACCCTGTCCCACCTTGCCCCAGCAGCAAAAGCTCCTGGCAGCTTTTCTGAGTTCTGAGCTCAGCTCCCTTCCAAGATGGCGATTGGCCAACTGACACCCTCTCCTGGGGGCTGCCAGAAATCAGATGACTCAGGTAACTCACCAGCCACTGCAGTCTGCTGTGTCTACCACTCTGCTCCGTTTATATATCTTTCCATGGAGGACTGTGGGGTCACTCGTAGTCACCATGCCTCTGCAGGGTCAAACTGCATCACTCATGCTGAGAGCTGGGGCCAGGGCCATGAGCTGGGAATGTGAGCTGGGGCTGGGTCCTAGAGCCAGAGCTCTGGAAGAAAGTGCCATCCATCGGTCACCTTCTTCTTCTGTGCTGGTCTCTCATTCTGTAAACTTTTATCATCAGAGTTTCCTGCTGCAGGTTAAGCAGGGTTTTCCCTCTCTTGCAGCCTAATAAGCAGTCTAACAGTAGAGGTCAATCAAGTGTCTTGCTCTTCATGAAAACTGTCCCCCAGATTTAGCATCCATATATGATCTTTGACTGATCTAACCTCCATCATGATGATTTTTCAACTATAGATCTTGATACTGACCAGTCAACTTTCAGCATTATACTATGAGGAAGAACACCATATTCTGCCCTATTTATAGACTCATCAATTCTAGTTTTTAATCATTTATTATTTAGTATTGTACTTTAGTTTGGTGTTCAACTGGTCCAGGCTTGCCCATAGAAGTGCCTTCATTCAGACTATGTCTCTTTTAGGTGACCTTATTTTTTTTTTTTTAAGCACTGACTAACCTACTAATGAAATCAGCCTGAGGACCCTAGGTTTCCCTTTTCTTTGCAAAGTTAGAATATTTTTAAATCTTAGAATTTGAAAATCATTGACGGTTGTAAGACTCTGGAAAAGTAACATTACAAAATGGACCTGCTATATAAAAATCTCTCCAATTGGTTTTAGTGTTTAAATCTATTAATAAGCAATGTTATGGTCATCCAAGATATGATAATCAGAAAACTCTAAAATATTATGTTTTACATTTCTTTCTAAGTTATCTAGAATCTCAGAGTATGAATAGTGTACTCCAAATATTCCCTGCCAACTCTGCCAAATTTTCTCAACATTACAAACTGGCAAAGTCTTTCTTTTATGTTTCCTGTTAAAAACTAATTTTTAGAATGTATTTAATATATCTCCTTTTACAGTCATTTGTTTCAGGTCCATCATTAAAATTAGTTCAAACACAGAAACCAAAAAGATTATTTAACAAACTATCCTTTGTTTCCAGAGACACATAGTGAGCTAGAATGTTTGTCTATTAAATTTCTCTCTAGGCTTGAAATATTATATTTGTTGAACATATAGTTGACAATTTGTAAGACTGCATAAAGAAGTTTGCAGAAAATATATGTCATTGTGAGCTCCTTTTTTAAATGTGTACTCTTAAACTTTTTATTCTAGGCATATTATTATATTGTAATCTTTCTATGAACACCTCCCCAACTTAAGAATATTAGTACATGTTTATGTACATACTTGTTATGAAAAAGGTTTTCTACACACATAATTTTATATTGACTTATTTCATCATTTCATCAACCTGAAAACTTACAATTTCCTAAGCTATATTGGCACATGTCATTAACTAAGCAGCTCTGCATAACTTCATAGTCTCTCTTATAAAAACACTCTACTAAAAAAAATCAGTGTCACTGGAAATAAGAATCAATGTCTCACTATTTGTTAGAGCACAAATAGTACTCCAAACTCAAGTTTCTGGAGTTTTAATGCAAGCTGGTAACAATGAATTCTTTTAGAAATGAGATTTCCAAACCTATGTTTAAGAGCATATCTTTTGTTACATAAATATGACTCCAAGGAATACTAAGACTTTTTATTATATATGTCAAATAATTTTTTCCAAAATGAAATTAATTTTAGACTTAAGAAGATATTAAAATGTTATATTACTTTTAGTTAGCTTTTGCTTGTTCATATGTAGCAGAAAAATTGTGTAGCTGCACACAAAAAAAGGGAGAGTAAACCATTCTATATTGCGTCCATAGAGAAGTCATGTTAACAGGAAGGAAGCAAGAGGTATATATGAAGCAAGAGATTAATCATTATTCCTTGGCAGATTGCTTTTCCAAAGATGGTCACAACAACATCAGTCCACATACAATGTGACATGGCACTCCTCTCTTCAAAAAATAAGATCTATGTTTCTTCTTCTTAAATCTTGACAGGCTTGTAACATCAAAGACTAACTAACTCGTACATCAGAGACTAATTAATTCCACTTGTTTCTCTTGGGAAACTGGCTTTTGGAGCGTCTGTGTAAAGCAGGCTGATTGCCCTGATTCCAGGATGGTGGAAGAAAACCTAAACAAACCCCAATGTTAACAAACCACGTTAAATTAGAAAGATGCTCAGCCAGCTCCCAGTCCCCGCCCAGTCTGGTCCTGTTGGAGCCACAGCCCAACTGCAACTGCATTAGAGACCCAGACAGAACTGCCACGCTGAACACTTTCCAAATTTCTCACTCAGAAACTGTGAGCAATATTAATAATGATCATCGTCCTTTTAAGCAACTAAGTTTGGGGATGATTTTTTTATATAGCAGTAGGTAATTGAAACATGGCATAATTGCAGACAGGGAATAGTAAATAAAACCATGGACTGAGTTAAAGAGAAATGTTCAAATAAAAAAATTAAAGATGTGGAAGTCATGTCATTCTTGCTCAAATTTCCACAAGGCTCTCATTCTTCACCAAACTCTATTTAATAATATCAATCTAACATAAAATCTAAAACAAAAAAGCACATGGCATGAATCATATGTGGTAAAGCTAACAGGAGCTGCATCAAGTAGAGGTATGTTGTTAATATTCCAGTCCATCTACAAAGTTCCAGAGTCTGATTAGCTTCTGATTTACCTATTCTAATCTAATAATAATATTACATATACTAAGTTTACCACATCATAATTTATAGTGTTTTCATGTAGAGAATTTCGTTAGATCTCATAAATATTCCATGAAATAGCATGACTTTTACTGAGGCGAACTAAAAAGTTACATAAACTGGTCAAGATTGAAAAGCTAAAAAAAAAAAGTATTTCATCCATCAAGTAGAAGACTCAGCCTGCTGTCCTGAGCTGGGAGCCAAGATCTAAGAATGTGAATAGAACATAGATTACATATTACACTTTGGTGTCATTGATTGGATCATATGCAGCATAAGTATGTCATTCTCTAAGGAATCAAGGGTCAGGTACATATTAAATATTATGTATCTAAATGTTATATTGTTTTGCTTTTTAAATACCCTTCTCTGAAAATCTTGTATTTGTATTATACTCTGGATAATCACTAAAGGCTATATTCCAAAGGCTATTCTCAGGAGTCCTATAATATTTTAAATGTTAAACAAAGTAGGTGCTATTTAAAGTCCTTTAAGTTTTGATTTAATAAATGCCAAGTATCTCAAATCCATAGGAAATTTTTTTAAACTCAAAGCTGCTGGATATCTTCTGAAAAGGAAAGTTAATATATGCATTAAATGGAATTGTCACTGAGCTCCAAATACCTATCAGTATAGAAGAGATTTGTCGCTGTTGTTGTTCTTTGTGTATGCAAGCACTGAATATTATTTATAGGAAAAAGAAGCATTTAAAAAATTCTCTGCCTTGTGCTTGCCACTAACCATGCCTCCCCAGCTGTTGGAATAGTTCCATCTCATTTTAACAACTTCCCATTAAATCTCATGAACCATATCCTGTACTTAATGGGCTGTTAATATTTTAAAGCTTCTGTACTTCTACTGTAAATCCCAGGACCCTTTTGCAATGTTGAAAAGATATACCAAAAAAAAAAAAAAACCCAGTTGAGGATACAAAGAAACCACACAACTTACATTTTGACAGGCGAAAAATAAGTTGTACTATTACAATAGAGCAAATTAGAACAGTATAGCAGACATAGTAATTATCACAGCTATATATCTGAAAACATTAAGTATGGTTCAGAACATGCAGACATTTCACTGGCATCAAGCCACATACTTGTCACATTAGCCCAGCATAGGGTCACAATGCATTTGCTTAATCACCAATATGGCACTTCAGTGCATTAAAAATAAATAAATAAAACTAAGGTAATATGCCAAGAGAATTTAACCTAATTATTTATTTCACTTTAGGAAATTTATATGGGTGAAAAAGTGAGGAATTAAACTAGTAAATTACCTCAAGAAAGCAAATTAGAACTCTAAAATATTTTGTACACCCATTCTCCCCACATCAACAGCCCTGATGTCATTTCTAGTTTCTACCACATTTTATGTATTCATACAATCAATTTGATAATTCTTGCCAAGGATTAGAATGGGATAACAGTCTTTAGGGAAAACAATTAAATTCAGAAAAAAGAAACATTGACAGTTTATGGGGCTTAAAATGCCATGATTATGAGATAAATGTCTTGATCGCAAGCTACACTACTATCTGGCTGAAACACATCTTTCCGTTCTGCAGTATCTACTTTCTCCCTGGTCACTCTTCACCTAACCAACATCATTCGTATTATCAAGACCTCTCCTCTTAACCTCTCCAGCCATCAGCTTCCTCTCCAGCAATTAGAGATTTCACAGCAGAAAGTGCTCTGCTGGATAAGTGCTCACAAAATTCAGTCTTCAATGACTCTGCTTTAGGAAACACTAAAATACATTAAAAACGCTTGTGCCAATGACCCAGAATGTGTTTCTCTTAGAATAGAAGGTTCAACAGTGGTAGTGTTCAGAATTTTCCATTAATCCAAACCTAAATTCTTATCCTGAAACAATTACACCAACTAGTTCACTTTCTCAACAGGGTGATAGAGAACTTGGCCACATCTTCTTTTGTCTATGTGGCCAGATTCATCGCTTTCTGTGGCCAGCCAGATTCTACCTGTTGGACCTCAACCATATGCTTTATCTTTCCTGGCTCTGTCTGCGCCTCCCACAGGCGCAGAAACCATTTTGTTTTGCCCTCTTCTCAACTTTGTTAGTTCCTGGTTTTCAGTTTCATCACATCCTTCCGTGAGTGCTTTCAGTAGTCCAGTTGACTGCTCGTCGCGGATATCCTCCACTTACTCTATATCCTAACAGACTGTTTTTATGCTCTACAATCACTTTTTTTTTAATCCCAGCTACTTTGGATTGAGCCCAGAGCCTCACCCATGCTAGGCAATCACTCTACCACTGAGCTACATCTCCAGCAACCATTTTAAAATTTTATTTTGGGACGAGTTCTGGCTAACTTGCCAAGCCAGCCTTGAACATCCTCCCACCTCAACCTTCCAAGTAGCTAGAATTACCAGCATGTACCACTAGGCCTGGCTTTCATAATCACTCTTGACAGTAACTATATTTTGTTTTGGTTTTGTTTTGCTTTTTTAACCCCTGATTGCTTTATTCTATTTATTTTTTCTACTCTGTTAGCCCTGTTATGTCCATCCAAAATTTGTAGTATTTTCCCTCCTCCTCCTCCTTTCCTCTCTCCTTCCCTTCCTCCTCCTCTTTGTTTTCTTCCTTCTTCTCCTTCTTTCATAGTACTGGGGATTGAACCACCCAGGTTCATCATACTAAGCTACATCCCCAACCATTTATTAAATTTTTTTTTTTTTTTTGAGAAAGGGTCTTGCTAAGTCACTGAGTTGCCCAGAACAGGCTCAAACCTCAATTCTCCCACAGTGGTTATGGGATTATAAATGTGCACCACCACATTCACCTTTTTTTTCTTCTTCAAATATATATACACAAATTTCAAGAGTGAACACAAATTTCAAGAGTATTCACCATTTTCCCATACACTTAATGAGCATATCTTCTTGTTACATCATATTACATAATTCATCTATGGGAAAATATTTGGATATTTCCTTTTTCAGAGGACCTAGAAATGAGTTCAAACTAACTACTTTGATTCCATAGGTCAAAAATACTACTTTATTTCACAATATCTAAATATTTCAATTGTATTCTACTTTCTTGTGTTAGCGTGTGAATAAAACTTTTCATTTTCCCATTTCTCAGCAATAAAATGAAAACTGAGCAAGCCAATTTCTAAAAGTCTTTCTAGTACTACATCCCTTTAAAGTAATGTCTTCAATAATGAAGGTAGTACCTCCAAAGAAGAAAAGACTGTGGCAGATGAATATCCTAAACCTTCAGTCATAGATTCATTATAAATCACACTTTTACAGGCTTTTTAGTAATATTGCTAATGTAATGTTTGTCTTTGTGCAGGATAGAGATTTTTAGGGTTATTTGTGCTTCACAGTAATGTATGGATGAATAACTTAGAAAAACAGCTCACCTAATATAACCCTACAGTTTATAAAAACTTTTTTTGTTCTTTGGGGTTTTTTTTCCTAATAATGTTCTCCATTCATTAAAAACTTGCAGATTAGTTTAGAAGGTATTTTAAACACATCAAATTTTTAACTTTTCCCCATCAAAACTTCATCCTTGACTAATTAATTTTCTAGGAAATGACTACTAATATGTTTAAATGGAAAAAATACTGTATCTCTTTTTTCATAATTCTAATCTCATTCATATATTCTTATAGGAACTTTATTTTCCCCTTATGGAAGAAATAGCTCCATATTTCTTAATGAGGTTAAAACCGCACCTTAATGAGGTTAAAACCTCATCTTTCAATATAATGCAACAGAATAAAAATATATAGTATTTCACTGCTTCCTTAAATGTATCATGTCTATGCATTAGAGCAGAGTTATTGTAAACAGCTGCCACAAAAACATATTCCATTTTCTATGGAAACAAAACAACTGCTCAGCATCCTACTTTCAAATGTCATTTGGGTACTTAGTGACGACTAAACCAACAGTTCATCTTCAATATCTTCACTTTTCCTTTCGATTTATACAAGTTTTTTCTCTCCTCTCTCTTCTCTCTCTGTCTCTCTCTCTCTCTCTCTCATGGTGGGGATCAAACTCAGGGCCTCATGCATACTAGACAAGTTCTGAACTACTGAGCTACACCTCTGGCACTGAGAAGAAGTATTTTTTTAATTGAGAATTCATTGCCCACAGCTTATATTATAGTCATTAAAGGAACTATAATGTCTAACAAAATGATTTGCACAGAGAAGATATAACCTTTCCAGGTCTCTCACCTTCTTTCTTTGATTATCTTTTTCTTGCAGTTAAGCACTTTATTATTCAGGTGTTTTTAAAAAGCCTTCTTATCATTTCAATAGATGCAGAAAAAGCATTTGATAAAGTCCAACACCCATTTATGATAAAAGTCCTACAGAAATTAGGAATAGACGGTCTATATCTAAATTTGATAAAAGCCATCTATGACAAACCAACGGCCAACATCACACTAAATGGTCAGAAACTTGAAGCTTTCACACTAAACTCTGGAACAAGACAAGGCTGTCCACTATCACCACTATTATTCAATATAGTTCTAGAAACATTAGCAAGAGCAATCAGGCAAGAGAAAGAAATAAAAGGGATAAAGATAGGA
>PVJO010014045.1:0-49629 GCA_004026905.1 Hystrix cristata
CCAGGAGCAAAGTTTTGAAGTTCTCATTGGCCATTTCTCAGTCAGGTCTGGTATTTCTAATATAAAAATAAGTGCATTAATTAATGGGGAACGTGATATTCCCCACAATTTATATTTCTTTGATTGCAAGTGAAGTTGAACATTGTACAGAGTTTCAGACATATTTCTTTCTCTTGGATGAAATGCCCTTGGCCCAAATGAGGCCTCTTTTAAGTCATGATAATATGATTAGCTAATTCCTTACAGATGGGTAATTTTCCTGTGATCCACTTATGTTTGTCAGTGACTAATGAGGCCTAGCTGGGAACAGCAGCTATTATTACACATCACACAGATGTATCCACCTGGCCAAGTTGGAGTTTCAGTCTCCATGTTTTTATTTCTTTTTGAAATTTCTCAAGACTTTATGGTGCATTTTTTTTTTAAAGTGTGATCTTCTTCCCTTATGACACTATATGGTGTGATCCCTAAAACTAATTTTCTCAGGTCATTTTGTCTTTCAATACGAAACATTACCCTTCTCAAAAGCAGAGGATGTATGTGAGTTTTATTTCCATAGTTTTCTGTTCCCTCTGTAGCCTCAGGATTCTCATAAGCTACACAGTTGTGGAAACAGCGTACACATCAGAAAGCATAAACAGAATTCTTACTATAGATTGCAGATATAGCAAATAAAAAGATAAGGTGTCCAAGTATATCTGAATTTCAGATTTTAAAAATTGGTTTTCATATAAGTATATCCCAAATATTGTGTAGGACACACTTATACAAAAAATATTAGTTGTGTTTTTGAAATTCAAATTTAACTAGATAGCCTGTATTTTATCTGGCACCCCTGAGTGTGCCCAATCTAGGGAAAGGGAGTTAAGCTAACTGATTGCACTCCACTCAGAGAACGGCCACACACTCTTCTCTGCTCTGTTGAGGATGCGCTACGCAGGCTTGTGTAGACCTGGGCAAGAAAAGATTCCATCGGGACCAGGGAAATTTCATGGGAAGATAACTGATTTATTATGCTTAGCTACTGACCTTTAGGCACAGAGGCATGTGCAGCTTAAGAAACATGATCATAAATGTATTTGCAACCTTCCTAACTATACTGGATATTTCCATTTATCTCTTGAACAAGCGCAAGCCCCATGATTACCAGAGGGTCAAACGCAGCCTCTGTAAGGAGGCTGACTTCACGTCCTCATCATCTCCATCAGTACGTGTTTTTCCAAGCACCAAAAGTCATCAAGGCCTTACCTTTGATGCTTATGAATAAACAATTGCTTAGCGACAACACAGCTACTAAGACATCTGCATAATTGGTGAAAATTAAAAGTACGTCAGAAGAAGAGATGGTTTCACTGTTAGCTAAAGATTTGTCATCCATTAAGCAAACCACCCACCACAATGTTCCTCATTCCGAGTATCTAAGTAAAATAATTTCTATTCTGAGGCGACCGGACCAAAATGTCCAATATTAAAAATCCACTTACCAGATCAGCTCATCTCCTTTTTAAAGGCATAAATAACCATTTTGCAAACACAAACTCATTCCTGGTAAATTAACTGGGGTTTACAAATAAACCCTAGGCAGGACCAAGAGGCACTTCCCTACTTCTTCCTAGTCCAGCCTGCGTGTGTGTGCTCAGTACGAGTGCTCAGTGGCAAGGAGATCACCATCGTTTCTAGGGTCCATGAGTGAAAGATATTCGCTTCAAAAGAAGATCCCTGCATACCCACTGGAGAAAGAGTATTTGGAAGAACACCCTGCCTATAAGAGATTTTCAAAGTACTCCCAGCCTCCTTCAGGAAGATGGGAGCCTCTCGCTCAACTCACAGGATTGTAAATTACCAGGCCAAGGAGGACATGGACCAGAGCGAGTATATCTTTCAAGGCTCATTTGCAACTGTTAATATTAACTTTATTGTCCTTCTGCTCACTTTCCCCAAAGTGGTGATGCTGCCCTGAACCTTCGCTAACTCTGAGAACCAGGCCCCTGTATCTCTGAGTGTGGATAGAAGACCTCCTATAGCAGTGTCCTGTGGGAGCTCACAAAATGCTGGCTCCTGGGCCCCACACTGGGGCACTAAATTAGAATCTTTTGGTGAGACGCTCAGGGGTCTGTGTTGTACAAGTCATGCCCCTTACATTCATCCCAAGATCACTGCAACACAGACTAGATTTTGAAAATTAACATTTCAAATTGTCCATTTCAATACCTACTTCATCTGCGCCTAGATGTTTCCAATCCAGCTATTTCTGCCCAATTAGGTAATGTGAGGGATTTACATTTGCACACCAAAGGATACATGGGATTCTTTCTCAAGATTCACACTGGGGGAGTCTAAGGAATTTAAGACTAGAAGGTGACAAGTAATTGAACTGCCTTGATAGAAACCATCATCTCCTTATATCCAATAAAAATCTGTTTTGGGGGGCTGGGGATTTAGCTCAGTGATTAGAGTGCTTGCCTTGCAAGCACAAGGGCCTGAGTTCGATCCCCTGCATCACCAAAAAAAAAAAATCTGTTTTGAAAAGAGGATATGCATTGGTATATTGTCCATATATTGATCACATTTAACATGCTTGTTTTGTACCCGTACACCAATACATGTTCTTGGTTTAAAAAAAAAAAAAAAGGGCAGTGAGAACTCAAAAAAAAAAAAAAAGAAAGAAAGAAAAAAGGATATGCACTACCACGAGGAGACTAGAAAAGGAAATGCAACCAAAGCAGAGGAACTGAGAGAAAAATAAATTCCCCAAACCAAGGAATCCACTCCTCTTCACTGAGTCTATACGTCAAATCCATCCACTTTTTTTTGTTGTTTTTTGTTTTTTGGGGTTTTTTTGGTGGTGCTGGGGATCAAATCCATCCACTTTTATCTCTGATTTCCTCTCCTGTCCCACGAATCAACCTCCACAATTAAAATATGACAATATCAATGAAAACTGTTACTTGCTACAATCAAGAGTTTACCTAACCAGGCACGGTGGCTGGCACACACGTATAATCCCAGCCACTCCAGAGGCTGAGGCAGGAGAATTGTTAAGTTCAAAGTCAGCCTGGGCAATTTTAGTGACACCTTGTCTCAAAATAAAAAATAAAAAGAGGTTTGGATGTAGTTCAAAGCAAAAGCCCTTGGTTCAAGCTCCAGAACTGCAAAATGGAAGGAAGGAAGGAAGGAAGGAAGGAAGGAAGGAAGGAAGGAAGGAAGGAAGGAAGGAAGGAAAGATTTACTTATTGTCAGAATTTGCAAATAGTACTATATTCTGTAAACTACAATACAAACAAGAATCTTTCTTCTGTCTAAGGCCATATAAATAAAAGTGAAATATGTCCTAAAAAGTCTAAGTGACCCTAAAATTCCATAGATCCTTCTTGGCTTACGGGTTTTCTTGCTTTTCAGGTTGCAAACAATTGCCACCAAGATGAGGAAAATCCCTGGAGACCACAGCAAGAAAAGAAAGTGACAAGAGCATGCCTGGAAAATGAAGTTTTGCTTCTTTGTCATAAGAAGGCCGAAAGATCTGAGACTTCTCTTGGAATGTGACAGAAAATGTTAAGTCCACATCTAGTGGGTGAGTTTATAAACTACCTGCTCATTGGAAGGTACTGGGGGGCTCAAGTGATCGCAGGACGGCTAAGGAACACATCTCAGAACCCAGACAGGGCTCAGGGAGACCAGAAATTGCTGCTCCACAGACAAAATACCACCACTATATGCTTAAATTGTCAACATAGAACACCACCAGCCCTTCCTGGCTGGAACTGCTTCCTCCTCTGTTATGAGGTCAATGCAACCAACCTGCCAAGCCAGGGTCACCTGTCACTGAAGAATAGCCCATGGAGCAACCTCTGGAAGTCCAGCGGGCACCCTGAAGGCAGGTTCTGCTGCCCACTGAGACCCACAGGTGGAGAAGGAGATTTCCAAACACAGGCAAGGATTTGGGAGAAGATAGGAGGGGTGGGAGGAGTAGGGGAACAGCAACCACAGGGAAGCCTCATTTATGTCCCTACGCATCTATGTTTTCAATATACCTACCCACATTAAATACACCCCAGATCTTCCTCTCCCTTTAGAAAGATTGTCTCCAGCTTTCTGTGAGCAGCCCTAGGAAAGATGGTACCCTTCACAGGTCTTAGCTTTTCCAGCTGCAAATGAGCCTCATTAAGTGGACTCCAGAACATTTCCCAGCATGAACACCTTCCTCTCCGAGGCAACAACAGCCTGATTCAGCCACCTAAATAATCACTCAACCCCAGTGAGCCAGAGGGTGTGGCTATCTCTAGGCCCACTGGTTACAAAATTCTGTTCTAGCAGATGAAATTCCCCAAGGGCTTCAGGTACAGCCAATTCCAACTGCTCATAGGATAAGAGTGTCCACTCAGTGAGGATCCAATTCATTTTTCCAGATGATTCAATGTCTCTTTGTGTCCTGTAATAAAATTCATCATTTCTCCTTAAAGTTCATTAAAATGTTTTTCTTTCCTTCCTCCCTTCCTTCCTCCCTTCCTTCCTTCCTTGCTTCTTCCCTCTCTTCCTTCCTCTTCCCCTCCCTCCCTGCTTTCCTTTCTTTTTTTAAGAGACGTGGGTCTCCCTCTATTGCTCAGGTTGGCCCTGACCTCCTGGGCTCAAGTGATCCTCCTTCTTTAGCCTCCTGAGTTACTGGGACTATGGGCATATGCCATCAAGCCTGGCTAAAATATTTTTCTGATAATATAAAAATGGCTGCACTTTAAAGAAGAATTAAGAAATGCTGATGAGCGCAAAGAAAAACTAAAACTAATTCACCAACCAGTAGCCAATTTTTAAAACTCCAAACTAATTCACCAACCAGTAACCACTTTTTAAAACTCCAAACAAGAAAATCACATAAGCATCTAAATAGATGCAGAAAAAGCCTTTAACAAAAACCCAACATCTACTCATGATAAAAACTCTGAAGAAAATAGGTATAGAAGGTCTTATCTCAACGTGATAAAAGCCATTTAGGACAAACCTACTGCGAACATCATATTAACTGGGGAAAAGCTGAAAACGTTCCCCCTAAAATCAGGAACAAGACAAGGATGTCCACCGTCACCACTCCTGTTCAACATAGTCCTCAAAACATTAGCCAGAGCAACCAGGCAAGAGATATAAATGAAAGGAATACATATAGGAAAGGACAAAGTCAAAATGTCATTATTTGTAGATGACATGATCCTTCACTTACAAGACCCCAAAAACTCCACCAAAACACTCCCAGAATTGCTAACCAAAGTCAGCAGTGCAGAAAGATACAAAATAAACACACAAAAATCAATAACATTCCTATACACTTATAATGAACTCACTAAAAAAGAAATTAGGAAAACAATACCATTCACGGCAGGATCAAAAAAGTTAAATACTTGGGTATTAAGCTAATTAAGGAAGTGAAACTCCTCTACACTGAAAATTAGATGTATCATGTACATGTACAAATTCCCTATGACAAATGTTATTATGTATATCTAACATGTACCACTATTTGTTTTTTAATTTAAAAGGAAATTGAAGTGAACATCAGAAAATGTAAAAATATTCCCTGTTCCTGGTTAGGCAGAACCAACATAATCAAAATGGCTGTACTTCTACAACAGATATACAGATTAATGCAATCCCAGTCAAAATACCAATGTCATTTCTCACTGAGCTAGAGAAAACAATCCTAAAATTTGTACGGAATCAGAAGAGATACAGAATAGCAAAAGCAATCTTGAGTAACAAAAGAAAAGCAGGTGGCATCACAATCTAAGACTTGAAGCTATATTATAAAGCTATAGCGATTAAAACAACATGACACTCACACACAAAAAAGGCATGTGCATCAACAGAAGAAGCAGAAACAACTCCAGGCACATACAGCTATTTGATCTTTGACAAAGGAGACAAAAACATACACTGGAGGAAAAGTGGCCTCTTTTATAAATGCGGCTGAAAAAACTGGATATCCACATGCAGAAGACTGAGGTAGATCCTATGTCTTTCCACATACTAAATTAAGATCAAAATGGATCAAAGATCTAAATGTTAAAACAGAAACACTTACTCTACTGGAAGATAAAAAAGGTTCAACTCTTGAAGACACAGGTGTGGGAAAGGACTTTCTCAATGGAATCCCAATGGCACAAGACATGGGATCATATTGAATTAAAAAGCTTCTGCATAGCAAAGGAAACAATGAATGGAGTGAAGACACAGTCTACAAGAATGGGGAAATTTTTGCCATCTCTTCCACAGACAGAGAACTAACATTAAGAATCTATAAAGAACTCAAAAAAAAAAATTAGACCCTCCCCCAAGAAAACAAAGGACCCAATCAAAAAATGGGCAACTGAAATGAATAGATACTTCTTAGAAGAAGTACAAATGGGCAATAAACACATGAAAAAATGCTCATCCTTACTAGCTATTAGAGAAACGAAAATGAGAACTACATTGAGATACCATCTTACCCCAGAAAGAATGGCTATCGTCAAACAAACTAATTATAACAAATGTTGGCAAGGATGTGGGGAAAAAGGGACTCTACTACACTGTTGGTGGGAATGTAAACTAGTACAACTACTATGGAAGTCCTTGTGGTGAGTCCTCAAAAAACTAAAAATAGAAATTCTATATGACCCAGCTATTCCATTTCTAGGTATCTTCCCAAAAGAGTTAAAATCATTATATTACAGGGCATGTTTATAACAGCATAATTTATAACAGCTAGATCTTAGAAACAGTGTATATATCCATCAACAGATGAATGAATAGGAAAAATGGGGTATTTATACACACTGGAGTAGTACACTGCTATAAAGAAAGATAATCTTGAGGCATTCATAGGTAAATGGATGCAACTTGAGAACATAATGTTAAGTGAAATAAGTCAGACACACAAACTCAAATATTGCATGGTTTCTCTTATATGAGAAAAACATATATACATATATATGTATACACATTCACATAAATATGTATACATATATTCACACATATGTACACATACATGTGGGTATATATGCTAATTGTTTATATTTATACTATTAGTTCATCTTAATTCACTGAAAAGAAAGTTTTGTCTATATACATATGTGTGTATATGCATACATATACACATATGTATATGTGCATGCATATACACATATGTACATGTATGTACAGATAAAGAGCAAAATAGAAGAGAAATAAATAGGAAGTAGAGAGAAGTTCAAATACTTCCCCAAATTACAAATCCCACTGTTTTAAACGTTTTAATTTATATGCTAATTGGTTACATTTATACTACTAGTTCATCTTAGTTCACTGAAAAGAAAGTTTTGTGTTATTATCTGTTTCTTTTTTATAAGAATCTTTTTGGTTTATTTCTTGTACTCTGAGTAACTACTTTGAAGATGAAGTTGTTACACAGTGTAACAACTATTGTTATTCTCTTATTATTTGATCACGAAATGTTGTTTTACTTTTTCATAAAATAAAAAAAAAACATCTCCACACAACTTTTCAATCTTTATATGAGATATATGCATATGTGGATGAACACACACATCCATGCACAATTTTTCAATTGGATTTTTAACACATGACTTTACACAGCAATAAAGTGAACATAATTTACCTCATTAAATATTCTCCTGTATTAGCATTTCTCAACCAAATATCCTTTAGCTATTAAAGGTCAAGAAGAGCAACACGCACAATTTCCAGAAATCAAAACAGAGAACCAGGAATATATACTCAATTTTTTTGTTAGAAAAAAAGATGTGTGTTAGTTGTCCAAATTATTTCAAAGTCAGGCACAACCAGCTACCTTTCACTCCTCTGTTGAGTTGAGCTGCGTAGAACAATAAAAGCACACTAGATAGGAATTACAAATCACTACTTAAAAATTGGCCAAATGTTGGCCGAATTTAAAAGGGCCAATACATCTTCCTCCGAGACATCTATGGCATAAATGCTACATTGATGAGTGGCTTCTGAGTCTTTTGCTCCTCGGACACAGCCTGAATGGCACATTAGAAAGAACACAGGCAGGTGCAAAGGGGCAAAAGCTATTTTTACAGCCAGATTTGTCATATTTAAGCTGTCAAGTCCATCACTTATTGGTTATCTGTGTCTACATTCACCACCAGAGAAGGGTCACAGTTTATCTTATTTGCCCTGTGTCTACACAGTCCTGCACAGTATTTGCAACATACTAGGTATCTGAATGTTTGTAGCATGGACCAGGACAGTGGGTGTTCTTCCTGAAAAACAATATCTATACACATCCACAGAGAACAGTTGCTCATAGATTTAGATACTTGATGATCTTCTTTAAGGTTAAGAACTTCATTCCACAACACCTTATCCTATTGCTAAACTAACATTTGTTTATGCAAGGCCTGTTTTTTATAAAGGTTCTGTATTTTTTAGCCTCTAGGTTGTACTTTGCTGATTCCTAAAAAAAACAAAAACAAAAACAAAAAACCTTAAAAGCAGGACATTTATGATCTCTTTAAGATTCCCATCACTTGGTGAAGAGTGAAATTATTTGCAGGTCTTTCTGCTTTGAGGAAGCTAATTGCCTGGATTCACCCAAGGCTCAGCATTCCACAGAGATTAAGGAGACAGCCCCGTCCCGGCAGGGAGTGAATGGTGTCACAAAGTCTCTTCTGCCACAGTGAATGCCCAATGGGCAGGTGCACATGCATTGTTTTCTTTTTCTTTTTTCATTTTACTTTATTTCTTTGGGGAGGTCCTGGGAATCGAACTCAGGGCCTTGTGCTTGCTAGGCGAGTGCTCTACCATTGAGCTAAACCCCCAATTCCACTTTATTTCTTCTTTTACACTGTTAATTTGTGTATGTCTGTGATACATAATAAATACATTCATCTTGGGGAGTTGGTACATATACATATCACATCTCGATCCTTTTTACTTCTGCTTCCCCTTTCTTCCCTCCCATCTTCCTCCATTCCCAGGTCCCCTTCCCATCTCCATAAAGTCTATCTCTCTGTTTCCTTTCACCTATCTCTTATTTTGCTCTTTAAGTCACTTAACCTTTTCTGGGGATTTAAAGTGCTGGCCTTGCAAGCACAAGGCCCTGAGTTCGATCCGCAGCACCAAAATAAATAAATAAATAAATAAATAAATAAATAACTTATACTTTGGGTTTCTCATATAACAAAAACCATGCTATATTTAACCTTCTGGGTCTAACTAATTTCACATAGCATTATGGTCTCAAGGTACACCCATTCTCCAGTAAATGACTCAAACTTATCATTTTCAGGGCTGAGTAGTAGTAGTATATACCACATTTTCTTTATCCATTCATCTGTTGATAGGCATGTAGGCTGCTTTCAAGATTCTGCTATTATTACTTGTGCTGCTATAAAAACAGACATGCATGTATCACTGTAATATGATGTCTTTATCGTACGTCATGACTGTGTTGACTTCATTCCAGGCATGCAAGGATGGTTTGACATATGTAACTCAGTAAACATAATACATCACGTAAACAGAAGTAAGAACAAAATTCGCATGATCATCTTAATAGACACAGAAAAAGCCTTTGACAAAACTCAACATCTATGCATGATAAAAAAAAAATCTGGAAATAGGTATAGAAAGACCTTACCTCAAATCGCAAAAAGCCATTAATGACAAACTCACTGCCAACATCACACTAAATAGGGAAAAACTGAAAGCATTTCCTCCAAAATCAGAAACAAGACAGGGGTGTCCACTATCACCAATGCTGTTTAGTATAGTATTTTAAACTGTAGCCAGAGTGACTAGGAAAGAGAAAGAAATAAAAGGGATACATATAGGAAAATAAGAAGTGAAATAATCCTCATGGATTTCTGTGATCCTTTACATAGAAGACCCCAAAAATTCCACCAGAAGACTCTTAGAACTAATAAATAAAGTCGGCAAAGAGGGGGATAGAAACTCAGTAACATTTCTGCACACCAACCATGAACCCGTGGGAAGGAAATCAGGAAAAAAATCCCGTTTGCTGTAGCTTCATAAAAAATTAAATACCTAGGAATTAACCTAACCAAGGGAATGAAAGACCTCTAAAATAAAAACTACAGTACTCTGAAAAAGAAGATTGAAGAGAAAATTAGAAAACAGAAAGATAGCCCCTGTTCCAGGATTGGTTCCAGGACTGGTTCCAGGATATCCAGACCCAATACTGTCAAAATAGCCACATGTCAAAAACAAAACAAAACAAAACATGTGTGTGTGTGTGTGTGTGCGTGTTTAATGTAACAACTGTGTTCTTTCAGGTAGAGAAGAAGCCCTGCATCAGCAGAACCCAGGAGATAGGGAAGGTCAAGCCACAGCAAGGTTCCAATGGATACTCAAGGGCTGCATGGGCTGTAGTTACCACGGGCTCAGAAGTAGTGGTTGGCCTATCACTGAGATGTAAATACTTTACACATTATGTAAATGAAGCTAAATGTCTATCTCTAAAAGTTTGCTTTCTTAATTTATTAAATATTCCTCTGCAGTGTTTTCATGCTATTAATCTAATCAGGCAACATCTCAAACTATTCAAAGGTAAACTTTAGCTTAGCTATACAGCCATGACCGTGACACACACACAAACACACACACACACACACACACACAAATTATATATTTTATATTTATATATACATGTTATAATTTTTATATTTTAAAAAAATGAAATAGAACTGTATTTGGGGATTAGAATAAAGGAGCAAGTTAGGCGAAGGCAGAAGCCCTGTTCACTGTTCACCGGGGGCATTCTCTGCAGAGCTGGCTTGATTTCCCGCTGGCCAATAAATTCTGCCAAAGAAAGGAGCAGCCTTTCCCTATATGTGTGCATTCTCTGTCAAAGAGAAATAATGTGGCACTGAAGCACTGGGCACGAGTTGAGGGTCCTTGTGCAGGAGGTGCACCTTGTAAGGGTCTCCAATGGCTTATAAATTTGGAAAAAACTCTTTGGCCATTTTTAGCTTCTCTATTAACTTGAAAAGTTTCCTTTTCAGTTTTCTCTTCTCTTCTTGGTATTACAGGACTTCATACTTATCCACTAGGAAAGTGGTCTCTGTGGAAGATCTGACTGGGCTGTTTCCATCTACCTGGGTCACTTGGCAACCTGTATGTTACAGTAACTCTTTTTGGAGATGAAGGACACTTGAACAGGAAAGATGTCCTGGGGCTTCCCAGCAATGCTAAACTCCAGGCTGCCGCTTTTGTTTTGGCATCAATCGCCGGCAGGCACCACTCCAAGCTATCTAGTCTGCTGTTATGTCGATACTCCCCATTGATCTCACCAATCGCAGGAGCACTGACTCCTGAGATGGGCGGGATGGTGATGATCACTCAGCTCTGGATTATCTTCCTGTAGCTCATATCCTGTGTTGACATCACAGCCATTTCCATTTTCTGAGGACCAGCAATTAATTGTCAGTGGAATGAAAGATTCCTCTGTAGTCTGTAGTCTCCACCTTAGCACTCCTATATTATTGTTGACCAGAAATGACTTTTCTGGATTCTTCAAGCCAATTAGGGACTTTGAGGTGAAAGACTTTTATTCACATTTGGATGGGTTGGTAGCTGTATCCCTTTCTTATCTTCATTTTACACCTGAAGAACAATTAGGCCAAGTCTGTCATCTGAGATCCTGAGCATGACCATGACAGGCAACTCCATGTCCTGTAATCCTCCGGCAGGAGGACTGGCTGGTACAGGTACCACTTTTGGTTTATCAGTTTCATTGATGGTCTCTGTGATCACAGCAGCTGTGCTGCCTCCAGAAACTGCAGAGCTATCAAATCCCCCAAACCCTGGCACTTTCTTGCCCTGTCTCTCGGCACCCTTTCAGCCTTCTTGTAACTCTTTTGCTTTCTGCAGCATCTCAGTCTTAGCTGCATGTTCTTGAGTCTCTCTGACTGCTCTGAACACTTTCTCCTCATGAGAATCCATTTCTGGGAAGGTTTTAATCTGTGCCAGGTTGACATTCTCCACAAACTGTCCAGAAACAGTAGCCTTTCCTGCTTTAGTGCAGACTACTGCTGCCAACAGCACCATGCGAGGGTGGGGGGGGCACACCTGAGCTCTGACTCCACCGGGCTGGGGCTCAGTCTGGGAAGGGGGAGCATGGGCAGCTCTGGGCCTGCTTCCCCCCGACAGGAGCCACTGCCACTTTCATGACATATAAGAAAAAAAATCTGTAAGAATTGGGTCCCAGGGGTTGGGGATTTAGCTCAAGTGGTAGAATGCTTTCCTAGCAAGCACAAGGCCCTGAGTTTGATCCCCAGCACAAAAAAAAAAAAAAAAAAAAAGAATTGGGTCCTAGCTAATAAAGAATAACCAAGCTGGGTGTTCTCCATGGAAAAGAACAGGAGTCTTATTTTGGCAAACTTCTGGCAAACTTTGAGTGGAGGGTGTGGAATGAGCAAGGAAAGAAAAGCCTGAAGCAGCTTCTAGGGAGGTGGAGGCTGGATGTTCCGGCTGATCCTGAGAGCCTGAGCTCTCGCTGGTTTGTTAGCGTTGCCGCCTCTTCCCCAGGCACTAGACCAGCAGAACTGATTCCAATGCATGGAACCCAGCTGTTTATGTCCCTTAGAATGGCTATGAGTCCTGGAAGTTTTCCCCTAATTCATCTTTTCAGAGTATGCAGTGTGTGTGTGTGTGTGTGTGTGTGTGAGAGAGAGAGAGAGAGAGAGAGAGAGAGAGAGAGAGACAGACAGAGAGAGACAGAGAGAGAGAATGTACATCTCTGTGACCCACACGCAGATTGTGAATGACCTGGCAGTTGACTGGTCTGTCGGTTTCTCCAAATCCTCTCTGGGGACTGTCATCAAAGCCAAGGACAGTGGGCTGAGCAGGCAGAGGCAATCTCTAGTGCCCCCAGCAGGCACAGGTCAAGGGGAGCAGCGAAAAGTCCAGAGCCAGCCAACCACTACCTTCCTCTTCTCTTACCTCTTTAGACTTCTCTCTCCTCTTCTCTTCCACTGCAAATGTAGAAGGAAAGAGTGGTTCTAGGGATTGAGAGCCCGGGCTGCAGCCTTTACTCGCTAGTTTTTAAAGTTTTATTTTATTTTAAATTGGCACATCATAATTGTAAATATGGTATTCAAGGAGTACAATGTGCCCTCACTCACTGTAAGTAGCCATTTCTTTCTCTGCCTCACCTACCTCCAAGTTCATATCCTACATAACCCCACCATTTTCCCAGCATACCTCAGTTTCCATATTTGCTAAATGGGGATAATGATATTACACGGCCTCCACACATGCTATGGGACTGTTCTGACAGCTCATAAGAGTTGCTAGAGGAGCCCACAGGCTAGCAAAAGCAACACGAGCCTTCTTTCTGTACTTTCTACTATCAGCTTGTGATGCATTTATAACGATATAAAAGAAGGACTAATGGTGTGTCTAGTACACCTAATGTATGCTTAACTTAAATCCTCCTGTGGTGGAGGAGAAAAATTAGATCATGATAGCATTTGGGGCTGAATTTTCAAGTACCACCAAATCCCAAATCTCCATGTTAGCAGAGTAGAACCGTGTCTTGGCTGTAATGTGAACACTTTAAAATTCTACAATCATGTTGACATTTTCAACTTTCAGAAAGGATTACCTGCTGCTAAAGATAATAGAGACTTTCCATCAAGGAAAGGTGAGAGCTCCTGCCTTTTAGGAAACTCTACATTGCTTTGGAATACAAAGTAACTTTTTTCTTTCTTTTTCTTTACAATTGTAGGTTTACTCTTCTAATGTGGTTTACTTAAGATAATACTGATACAAGTTTGCACTTCCTAAAAATTGTCACAAGGGAGATGAGAATAAAGTAGGTCAGTAGCATCCTTAATGCATGCTCCTGATTGCTTATTATCTAGGGCAGACTGATATATATATATAGAGAGAGAGACAGACAGACAGACAGACGGATAATGCACACACATACACATACATGAATATATCCACAATCTATGTATAATATATATAATACATATTTGATACTATTTTTTAAACCCACTAAGTCTATTTCCCAGGTGAATTTCTAAAAGTTATAGATAGGTAGATATATATAGATATAAAACATTTTTTAAAAAGTGTGTATGTATGTGTATGTGAGATATATATATATACATATATATATAATTTTTGAAAAATTCAACTGAAATGGAAATATAATGGCTTGATGGAATAGCATCACTCTGTGGTCCATAAACACAGATTGCAAGGGTAATGACCAGGAGGAAAATTGGTTTCTAGAAGGGAAAAAATAACGCATTAGAATGCAGCTCCCGACAAGAGAAATAGATCCCCTTCTCTATTGTCTTTCACTAAGTTGGCGGCCATTACATTTTCAAATAACGGCTATCTTTATGCACCCAACTCAGTAGGCACTATGCCAAGATGCCCAGCTGAGCTTCAGAGGGCTCCGCTGGATTCCCGGTGTAGGGAGGCAGTATTCTTGAGCCCTCTGCTTTCTGAGACAGAAGCGCGGGGTCAGAAGGGAACTAGAAGGCAAAAGTATCTCTGCTGATCTGAGGTGTTTGGAGCCAACAAAGCAAAGAAAAATACTGATTCTGAGAGAGCAGGACTAGAGGAAATTAGAAAGCAAAGGCAGGTGGGATTTGTTGAAATCAGTGTGAGGACAGAGGAGGCTGTCCTGATGCCAAGAGTGGACTCTGTCTGCCGACACCATTCGAGTAGATGGGCAGAGCGGAAGCACGCGTTCTCATACTGCTCCAACTTAGCTGGGGGCACAGCCACACACCAAGAATGGCATAGCTCCTAATGAGAAAACTAACACTGTCCCACAAACAACTGGAGAAGGGGAGCAGCACAGCTGCTGAGAGCTTTGTATGCGCCCAGCCCTGGCTGAAGGCAGCAATGTCTTGCTGAGAAGGAAGGCTATGGGGCGGGGCGGACTCACCCAGGTGGTATTCAGATGAGTGCTGTCCTTGGTGTGAGCAAGGCCCACGGGCCAGCAGATTCTTAGAATTAATGTAGACCTGGGCAGGAGTCTGCAGGCGTGACAGACACCCTCGGAACCACAAAGATGGGACCAGTAATACACAATGGAAACCCATGAAGAACAGACTCCCAGCTGAGCTCCCAAGAGCTCCTCTTATTGACTGCTTACTGGGAACCTCCGCCTGGGAGGTTCTGCCTTCATTTTACTCATCTTCCCCCGCACAGGACAAGTCAGTTTTTGCCAAGAACGTGTTTCTCCTCTTGTAATCTCTAGTAGGATTAGACATTCCACAATCCCCGCCCCGTCCCCGCTATTCACCAAACCAAGAACACTGATGGGAGTACGTGTTAGCTCAGAAAGCCAGTGGAACACATTTTGAGAAACCCTACATCGGGAGGACCCAAGGGAAATCGGCAGAGAGACATGTACCCTGAAGACCTCGCATGTGAGTGCCAAGGGGAGGTGCTGGGAGGCGCACTCTACCCATAGGATGACCTGCAATGTCTCTGCTCACAGGGTTCCACAATCCAGTCTAAGGCACACAAGCAGAAACACGATGTCTATCAGACAGGGTCGCCTGGCACAAGCTCCCCAAGTCTTTACAGTGAAGCTGCCCTAAACCATAAACCACCTAATGTGACAAGCCCCCACCTCCCTACTGACATCTGTCCCACACTGCGCCACAGCAGCCTGAGTCTGCAGAGAAGCCAAGTCTTGGCTCCCACAGCTTGTGGACCTTCTGAGCTCAAAGCAGGTAGTGGGGTGGGCTTCAGAGAGCAGTGTGCCTGCTGCCATGGCAACCTGCAATCAACCAGAGATGGGGAAGTAGGTGCTTTGCTTAATTGAAATCCATGCAACATTTTTACATATACTGCAAAGAAGTTAATGCCCAATTAGATTGTCTTCTGCCCTCTTTTCCCCTTTCCTCTCATGTCTCTGAGTGCTTTTAAAATATCCCTTTCCCTTTTCCTTACTTCGGAAGAAACATCTTCAAAGATGAGCTATTGGATAAATCACTGAAACTATTATCTCTTTCTGTGCTATAACCACACTCTGGTACAAAACAACCTATGATCTCCCAGTTCTTTCGGCTAGTAGTCTGTCAGTCTCGAAAGAAATTTTTTTTTTTTTTAAGTTCTCGAGTCTGAACCCAGGTCCTTCCTCATACATGTTAAGCATGTGCACTACCACTGAGCTATACACACCCCAGCCCTCCAAGGAAGTTCTGTTGGCTAAAATGATTAGGGAAGTATTGGCTTCACTCTCACCATCTAATTGTGGCCATTCAAGATGGAGAGCTTCAAAATTCAAATTCCCCAGCCCCATTCCAAGAGAGCTGATTTCTACAAATCAGAGACAGAATACAAACATCTGACATTCCTAGCACCCTTCGTGATTCTGATGTAAACAAGACTCACCTTGTTTGGAAGGCATTCCAGCAGATTTGGAATTTTCCTAGAAATTCCTTCTTTGTAAGGCAGGTTAAGGTCAGCTCAGGGTGAACATCTAATAGCCTCACCAAATAGGCCACGTGTCAGAGTGTTCACAGGAGCCCTTGATTACCGCTTAACAGATGATTCTGCACACAACAGACACCCATGAAACGTTCGCCCTGGGGACCCTTCTGATGAAGACATTCCTTCATAAGAATAATTCCTAAAAACTGCAAGTTGGAACAAGAAAGCAAATATGCTCATAGCCCAGAAATAGCCACCAAAAAACTTGCAATTTAAAAACTTAGTCCTGACCCCCAAATTCTCTCCTTGCCTAAAAGCTTAACAGAAGTCAGAATGCCCTGCTTGCGTCAGTCTTAGTAACTGTGAACAGCCATTTGCATTTTTATTTCATTATCAAATGTATGGCAATGTCAAGTCACAAGTCCTGAAAAAGACCACTTCGTGATGCTCCAGGAAGTGATGCTGAATACAGTTTGCTCTCTGGTGGGGCTGCAGACACAGAGGACCCTGCTGATGAGTGAAGATGAGACACAGGAATGGTTGTTTTGCAAATTTAAAATTCTACCGCAGACACTCATGTTTCTGGCAAGATTGAGGATAAAAATAAGAGAGATTCTCTCTCCAAAAACGCTTAAAAATGATGACTGAAATAAACAAACAAAAACAGTTTAAATGCAGGTATGAGCTTATAACAAAGACAGGAAATCATCAACGATAAAGAAATTATTAACCAGAGCTCTATACAATAAAATTGTTCAGATGCTGACTTGGGGGGCACAAGGGTGCAGGCACAGGGTGCCTGGGTGCGCCTGTCCACATGGGGGCAAAGAGGAAGCCTTACATTATAGGAGGCAGAAATTGAACTTCTACAAATATAAGACACAGGGAAATCCTGTCCCTGTGAAGTTGGGTGGAACAGGAGAAAAATCCACCCAGCAGTACAAAGAGACAAAGAGGATGCTCACATATTTCTGCCTAAGTCCTGGAAGAAAAATTAATTGCCTGAAAAATTAAAAACTGTGGGACTGCCCTCTTGCATGGTCTGGGGTCTGAGCTTCCATGTTCTCTGTGGCTTAGGAAAACCCCAAATGGACATCATTATAAAAATTGGTTAATGGCTAACGTTACCCTAAAAGGATATCCCAGAAGTGAATGCAAAAGTGCTCAAAAAAGATGCTCCCATGATCCAGAACCTGCAGACCCTTAAGGAAAAACAGACTCAACAGAGAAGGGCTGGTGCTAGAGCTACAAAGCCTGGGGGGAAATAATATAAATGACAGTCAGCGGACAGACGGTTGCAAACAAAATGAAACATGACCTTTACATGATAGACTTGCCATTTGAAACAATATTAAATGTGCTTAACCTTATTAAAGACCTAAAAGAAGAAATTAAAACCGTACAAACCACATGTAACAGTGAAAACAGACATGTTAAAAAAACACCAGAACTAAAAGACAAAAGCTATTGCCATTTTGATTAAAAATTAAACAGACCAGTATATATCGAGTAAGTGTTACAGGAGAAGAAAATAAAGAATGAAGGGGAGGCAAATTTGGAGAAATAGCTGCTAAAATTTTTTCAGAAATAATAATTTCAAAGAAGTGTTCCCTTTAAAAGAGCACTCTAAGTCTTAAGTAAAACAAGACACACACACGTGCACAAGCACACACACACACACACACACAATCATATCATACTGAATCCCTCCCCCCCCCAAAAAAAAAAAACAGAGAAAAAACCAAAAAGTATAGTCAGCCAGAAAGACAAAAATCTAAAATGGGATGCTGTCATACACATTTTTATAACGTTTATAGAGAATACAACAGGTAACACAATTCTTCAGAAGGATAAAAGCCATCTAAATGGAATGATAAGTGCCAAAAAAATTTCTGTCAAACTAAAGACTTAAATGCAACTCAATCTTTCAAGAGTCAGAGCAAGATAAAGCTATTTTTTGATAAGACTAAGAACTCCCACAGATCTTCAGTAAAGCACTAAAGGGAATCCATTTCCCTTTGCAAAGGAATGAAAAATCCAAAAGAGTGTGATACGAGAAGCACTGGTGAGCACAGGAATTACTAGAAATGCTGGAAATCAAAACCAACCATTGATTGTGAGTGGTAAGAAGCAATACTAGCAATTAATTTGACAGGCGTCCATAAAAAGGTAGAACTAAAATATTGAAAAAACAGTAAGAGAGGAGATGACAAAGGGTAAACCAGATGATTGCATCCTAAGGTCCTTTGATTGCTAAGGAGAAGAGGAGAGATACAGATTAACTTTGCATGTCATTCACTCAACTCTGTATGTTAAAAAGGCAGAAGTCGCCCCAGAAAAGACTAAATTAAAAACAGCCAGATTAATAAAGCATAAGGGATTAAATTTAAAAAGGAGATAAAGAAAAATCAGTCAATCCAAGAAAATACCAAAGAAGGAAAAACAAAATGCATGACAAGTAATGAGAACAATATAAATATGAAAGAGTATAAATCTTGGACCAGGTCAGAGCCAGGTCATGCATATCACGTCTCCTGAATTGCTGGGTTAAGCACACAAGCACACGTATACACACACGTCCCAGATGATATTAATGGTGTTGTGGTTTGAGTAAGTGTCCCCAAAGGCTTATGTCCAAAGTGTCCCCTAATGGCTTGATCTCCAGCCTATGGTGCTGGGGTAAAGAAATTAGGCCACTGGGGGTGAGCCCTTGAAAGGGATGTTGGGTCCCCAGCCCGTCTCTCTTTTTCCCTTCCTAACTGCCATGCGATGAACAGGCCTCCTCATCCACGCCCTTAGGTGTTGATGTATTGTGCTGCCAGGGGCCAAAACAACGGGGCCAATGAAACATGGGTTAAAATCTCTGAAACTATGAGCCAAAATAAACCTTTTTTCCTTTTAAATTGACTAACTCAGGTGTTTTGTCACAGTACTGCCTAGACGGAGATGCCCCCAGTGTTTTGGGTTCCCAGCTATGTCAAAGATAAAACCCAACTTGGGATAAGCAGTAAAACAATCTTAAACTTAACCAACCACAAACTGCCAGCTAACTTCCACTAGTGGCCTTCCAGTTAAGGAATCAATACTTTCTTTGTCATGCTTTTGAGAACACCTTACAAAAGTTTTCCTCTCATACCCCTTGGGTAGATCCCAAAAGTACTGCCCAATTTATAAATCTCCAAAAGCTCAAATAAACTCTCTAAAATGTTAATGTGCCTAATTTTAACTTCCAACACTGATAAAGATTAACAAATTATCAAGGAACAAATAATCTAAACCCAGGCTAACAATTCTAGAGAACACATGAAAAAAGACAGACAAAAATTTAAAAAAGAAGGGAAACTCTCCAATTCTGGATGAGACTCACCTCAACAATCAAAAGTGAGGAATCCAACATAAAGATAAAATTTTAGGCCATATCGAGCTACGAACATAGATGCAAACTACCACAAATAAAAGGGAAAATACATTAAATATCTCTAAAAAGGTATCTATTGAAAAATCTTTTGTATCATATTTATGGTAAAAACACAGAAAGTTACTCTGTAGAATTGGTAGTAAGCAGAATGTTAAAGATGATGCCCAAGGTTTCCCCCAACACCCTCTGGTGTACACACCTTGCTTAATCTCCGTGAAGGACAGACTGTCCACACAATGGATGTCACTCCTGTGATTAGGAACAGGTACCTTTAACATAAGGTGATCAGCCAGGTAGGCCTGATCTAAGTACCCAAGCTCTTCAAAAGAGTGTTTTCTCTAGCTGGTCTCTGGAGAGGAAGTCAGAGATTTCCCTAGGGGATGGAACTCAGGGGTGCACCTGGAAAGAGCACCCCATGTAAATGAGCCCAACCTGGCACTGTCATCTCCTCGTCGGAGCAGTAGAAATAATAAGGAAGCACCAGGAAAAATTTGCTGATGGCAGAGGCTCTGGTTTTGTCAAGATGTCCATCTGGAATCACCTGGGATGAAGAGCCAGCTTCTCAAATACGGCTGTGCATGTTAAATGCCAAATCCTGGGCCCCTGCCCCAGAGAATCGCTGCTAGAAGCAGCGGCAGATGTACCTTTTTAAATTGATTTTCTTAATACACAAAGATCATAAAGAAAAGAAAATGATATATAATCCCACTGCCCACATAATCCCTACTAACATGAAAATGTAAAAGTATGTGGTTAGAAATGGCAATAGAGTAGAAAGAGTGAAAAGAAAAGTTAAGAATCTCCTTCCCCCAATCTTTCTTCCTGCAGGTAACTACTGATCAGAGTCTAATGAGTCCTTCCAGAAAAGAATATTACACTGATATCAGCACACATATCCTTTCCAACATTTTCCTACCCAAAAGGAATTGTATTCAGTTCGGTGGCTTGCCTTTTTTAATTCCTTAATACAACCTGAGGAATTTTTTACATCTGTACCTTACCTTACTCACTGAGATAGGAGTGCAATAGGGAAGGCATTAGATTTTTAATCAGTGCTTCAGGTAAGTCGAATATGAGGGGTCAGCAGCCCACACTGAGAAACCTGACCTGGAAGACAGGTGTATTCACGTGGAACTCTCTGGTCTGCAAGTCGGTCCAGGCCGAGGCCTTGCACAGCACTGCCCTCCACTTCCCCAAAACCAGCAGAGACAGAAAACCTCTGACCCTCCTGCATCTAGGGACTATTTCAATGCAAGTGGAGATTGTTCCTATCCAGACTGTTCCTGTCCACCTACAAGGCCTCCCGATAACTACCAGGGGCCAGGCAGCTGGAAATGATGGCCAGCTTCACCCCTTAAAAGGGTGGGCCCACAGGCACTTTGCTCATTTGCAAAGCATCCGGAGTGGACTCCCAAATGGCTACTCATCCCTTGGCAATCTTGGCTCAAGGCCAAAGCTAAGGAAACAGCCCAGAGGCTGATCTCACATAGCCCCAGATGTTCTCCAGATGCAGACAGCCCTCTCTGTCCCCTCTCCCATGGGCCACTGTCTCCAGCAGAATTCTGGCTGACTGGTAAAATGGCTCCAAAGATAATGGTGCTATTGACTTGCCTGAAGCGTCATTTTGCAGCCACACTTATCTCATAAATGGAAAAGCATTTCCTGCTAATGAGCCTCTGTTATCCTTCATCTAATTAGCTCTGAAAATCCTTGGCAATGTCTCCTCCCGGGCTGCAGCTATCATGATGGCCCATCACTCAGACATGGAGAAGTGTGATACTGTGACATAATAAGACATGTGCATTTTGTTCTTCAGCTATAGTTCCGGAATCCTAAAGCCCCTATAAATTTTCTAAGTAATAAGAGAGAAAGCAGAATTTTGTTGTTGTTGTTGTTCCGGGTTTTTGTTTCGTTTCATTTCTTTGGACTGAGGATGGAACCCGGGGCCCCCGCACTGAGCTACATCCCCAGCCCCTTTGATTTTGAGACAGGGTCTGCTAAATTGCCCAAGCTGATCTCAAACTTGGGATCCTCCCGCCTTAGCCTCCCAGAGTGCTGGGATTACAGGTGTGTGCCACCACACTGGCTATCAAGGAGACTTGTGAAAGTTGTGACTTTTGGGAAGCCCTTATAGATGGGGGGGGGCCACTTCTTGCCAGGGGAGCCCATGGTTTGAGTAAAGGGTCAGAGCCCCACACACTGGCCTGGCCTGCAGGAAGGAGAGAGGGGCTGCAGCTTGAGTGGGTTCCCAGTGGACAGTGATTTTATCAGGCATGCTTACATAACAAAGCTCACATAAAAACCCAGGAGGACAGTGTTTGGAGAGCTTCCTGGTTGCTGGCCATGCAGGTGATTCCCTATACACTGTCCTAACCACCTCTTGCTTGCCACTACTCTTGATCAGATCCTCTCATAATAAATGGGTATCCTGGCAGGTAGATTGTTTTCCCGAGTCCCGTGAGCCACTGTAGTAAATGATCAAGCTGAAGGAGGGGGATCATGGGAATTCCTGGTTTACGGCTCACTGCTCAGAACCCCAGGTGACAATTGGCACCCAAAAGTGGAGGCCACCTTGTGGGATTGAGCCCTTCACCTGTGCAATCTGGTGCCATGTCCCAGTAGAGGTATCAAAACTGAATTGTGGGACAGGTATTATCTTTCTGTCATCGTGATAAAATAGCTGAGAAAAACAAGGCAAAGGAAGAAAGGTGTTATTTTGGCTCATAGTTTCAGAGGTTTTAGTTTGTGGTCACTTGGCCCTGTCGCTTGGGGGGGATGGCAAGGCTGAAGATCACAGTGGAGAGACCACAGTGGAACAAAGCTACTCACCTCCTGGTGGCCAGGAAGCAGTAAAAAGGAGCAAGAGAGAAAGAGCTTTGGGACAAAATATGCCCTTCAAAGGCACGCTCACACTGGCCTACTTTCTTCAACAAGGACTCACCTCTAATAGCCCATTAAGCTATGAATTCAGCAAAGTATTAAGAAAGAGGTCAGAGCCCTTATGATCCAATCACCTCCCAAAGGTCCACACCTCTCAACGCTACAGTACTGGGGACCGAGCCTCCAAAACGCAAGTGTCTGGGGTACATTTCAGACCCAGACCACAACAGATGCTTCTCTGGTATCCACAGAGAACTGCTTGGTTTGGGGAATACCACATATCTGGCTGCAGAAGTAGTTGACAGAGAGTATCGAGACAAAGGGCTGGTTTTCCTACACAAGAAGGAAGAAGTAAGCCCAGGATGATTTTCCGGTTCCTGTCCTGTGTCGGGGGGGGCAGGTGAGTCCAACTCTGCAGACAGACTCCTGGGAGCAAAGGGAGTCAGGAGCTGAGACCCGAGGCTTTAGATTTATCATCTTTTGGTATCTTACACACACGCCACCTGAAGTGTACTTTCTGAACACACAAAAAGCCTGGGACACAGGCGTGACCCACTCTGCACCCCAGGGAGGCAACTGGTACAACCCACCCAGAGTACTAGAGTAGTTTGGGTGCTCAGGCTTAACTATTCCTCCGAACCAAAGCGGTAGCAACGTGGGTACCCTTAACTGAATGTGGCACAGAGAAGCTGAGAAGACAGGTCTACAGAGTGAGGACAGGCGACAGGAGGCAGAAGTGAGAGGACTGGCTGGAACATTTGTGAAGTCAGCCTCATGAGGCTTGGCGCATCTCAATGCCCTTGAATTCTGCTTTCTCGGACTACAGACTGCTTTCTGCCTCCAGGTAGACCAAAGTGGGTTTTCCTCCATTTCCACCGCAAGCACCCTTCTTTGATTGGGACAAGGAACAGTTAGGATAAAATCTTGATGGTTGGTGGTGCAGAAGAGATAGGAGGTTGGAAATGATCACTTAAGTGTTTGCTCAGGGAGCGTAATCGTCAGGAAAAAGTGAGCATGAATGATTTTTGCTCCGAAGCAGAGAAAAATCCAGAGTCCATTCTGTTCCCTGCTCTTTGCAGGGCCATTTCTCCTCCTTTCTCACCCCAGACAAGCAGTTCCCTCTCACAATTTTGTGACTTTAGGGTGAGGAAGCTGCATCCTCAGCCAGAAGGAAGCTCTGAGGATGAGGAGCTGGTGTGTCCATTTGCAATGCTGTCGTGGGGATGCTGAACACAGCTGAGGCACAAGGGAAAAGAGAAAATTATGAGGTTTGATCATTCAAGTGCCTATAAACTTCTCCTGTTTGGCAGGAGCCTGGACCTACTAGTATAAAAAGAAAATGTAGGTACCTGTCTCCTATCACCTTCAAAACTTTGCTTCCAAAGAAGCCACCAGGGGCAACACTGAGGGGGCACAGGGAGCCCTGGAAGATAAACAGAAGGATTCTTGGTGGGAAGGAGCCCACAGTGGTGATGTACGGTGCAAAAAGGCCCCCCACCTCCCACTTGGAGGAGAAATCACAGCCAGTGGCTCCAGCCCACCTGTGCACCAAGGAAGGAGGACAAAGCCTGGGAAGTTCTGGACCCGGTCAGTCCTAGTTTTTGCCCCTGAAAATAACCAAATGACATTTGTTCCCCTAGTGAACCTAAAGAATGTTTCGATGGCTGCAGACTGAATAAACTGGAGGTGGGGCATAACCAGTGGCCTATACAGTACATCTCAAATGTGGCAGTAGAGAAAAACAGAAAGTAAATGATAGCAGAGAGGAAGGGAGGAGATGGGGCTGTCTGGGGAAGGAAACACGGGTGCAATTAGACCAGATGCTGGAAGGGGTTGGGAAGTCATAAGGAATGTAATTAAGTGAACTGTGTACATTATTTTAAATCCTGTTCACATTAACACTGTAAATATTCCACTTCATTCATTATTATTGCATTTGCCAGCAAAGCTGCAGGGTGAAACTTGAGCTCAAAGTTTAATTACAGGAAGGCACAGTGGAGCATTTTTCATGTTCCCAACAGCTGCCAGGAGAGAAAGATGAAGCTTTCATAATGGCCAGGGTGACAGGCACCTTTTCAAAAACAGCTATCCCCCTCCAGAGGGCTTCGTAGGAGGGCAGTGGGTTCCTGGAACCCCCGGAAGTAGCCCAGCAAATGCCAGCAAACTTGCAAGGTGATACATGAATTTTATGGAAAAGTTGTTCAAATCCAGTGACGCCAAACGCTGCATAATCCACCCACCCTGCATTTCCTCTCCTTTCACAAATGCACACACACGGCCGCGCATGCTCAGAGAGGTCTGTAGTCCTGACATCACATGGCTTTGATGATTACCCAGTTTGTCCATCTACAGCTGTTAGTGGTGCTCTGGAGTTTCTTTTCTAACTCATTTCTTCCTTTTCCCTTAGAGCATCTTCAGACCTCATTGTGCTGGCACCTCTGTGAACGTCAAAGTTAGACCTACAGTGTTTCCTTCTTGTTTTGAGACCTCACTGTGCCGTACCATGCCACACAGCCTCCAGGTCTCTGGGTGGAAATAAAAGTTGAATTGTGACGGTTGAGCGAAAAGTGAGCACAGAGCTACCTCAGAATACTTAAAGAGAGAACTGGTCAGTGACCAAATGCTTCGTAAGACTTCCTGTTCCCAAAGTCAAGTACGAAAGAGCCAAGGAAGCATGCTAGGATGTTCTAGGTGCTTGTTAGAACACAGGGCTAGTGGGGCCACAATCACAGAAACTTAGGGCCTCTGGAGGATTTCCAGTTTCCCTGAGCCTATAGCCATAAAATCAGCACCCAGCAAATGCAGGTCCTTGGCTAGGAGGGCTAAGAGGAAATGCCTATGAATTAACATCCCACATAGGTTAGATAAAACCTAATTAAACATCAGTGTTTCAAAAGATTCAAATGAATTATTGTTCATCACTAAGCAACACCCTGTGTTCTTAATCATTGCAAGTCACAAGGTATACAGAGAAATGGTGGTCTGTGTCAGGGATATAGTTTTGAGAGAAAATGCTGGAAAAGGCTTTGTGATCAGTCATTCCCGTCTTTCCAATTTAATTGCCTCTCTCTCGCCTTCACTTTGTGAATACCCAACACACTGTCTTTGAGCCATAATTCACAAGGCAAAATTATTGGTGGCTTCATAATACAGCCCATTTTCCTGACTCCTTTTAAGTGTAGGCAATTAGACCCTATTAGACCCTAGACAAAATTATTTTCACTGTGGCTAGTATTGCATTAAAATGGGCAAAGGAGGGAAACGAGACCCAAACCTTTCCCTTGCAATCAGCTTGTGATGGTCAACTGAAATCTACCAATTACTTCCTCCCACTTATTCATGAAAGGTAATTAAGGTGGGAGAAAAATCTGAAGCTGGGCAAATCAGAGAAACTGCAGGTGATTTCCCTGATGAAAGAGATTTTTCAAGCCATCTGCCTCCAGTGCTCCTACTGGGAGCTGGTTGGATGCCATCATGCAGGATTTGGGCAGAGCCCCGGACACGTGTGTGTTATTCTGGCTTTGTGACGCATTCATTTTTTTGCATGCAGAAGTGACTGGACCAGATGTTGTCTTCCTTTTCAAATGATATCAGGGCTGTTTTCATCCCAGAACAAACACTGCTCTGAGGCATGCCTGCTTTGACAGCCTCACCTGCACTGTCACCTTTGGCTGCTACTCTGGAAAGGGTGTCTTGGCAAGTCACCAAGGCACCCTTGGAGATGTCAGGGAGAAAAGATGTCCCTGAAGGTTACTTTCTTCACTGGTTTCAGGAAAATGGACCCAGTTCCCAGCCCTAGGTAAAGGGCCACTTTGCTGTTTGGACAAAAGGAGCTTGCTCTAACCTCTGGCCTTTGCTCCTGCCTCTCCCTCTTGGTCTGGTGTTCTCTTCTCTTGCGTATTCCCATCCCTGTGGCACATCTCCATTCCTCAAGCAGGCCTCATTCGTGTGCCATCTTCTCAGCTGGGATCCTGTTTCAATATCCCATTTAAAACCTCCATTCTCTCTATTTCTGTACTATACAGAAGGAAAATAGCAAAGCATTTCCCCCTACTCTCACACAGTAATCAACACGGAATACTTCAGTACCTCCTGGTGATCAAAATGTATGAGGATTTCTCCCCATCAGCAAGCAATCAGTTCTGTGGCAGACACCAGCTGGGTGTCTTCTAATGTGATCCAACTGTAACACCCTCTACCTGAAGAGGGCTGCATGTGTGGCAGAATTCATAGGTTGGGTGTAGTGGAGGTCTGACTTTATCGCCTGGCCAGCTCTACCCCAGCAGGACCTCTGTTCCCTTAAACAGTACCATGTAGGGTTGGGGGAGAAGCACAGAGGTAGAGTGCTTGCCTAGCATGTGCGAGATTCTGGGTTTGATCCCCAGCCCCACCAGAAAAAAGAAAAAAAATCGTAACACATAGAAGGTAAATAATGTGTTACAAGAAAAATACAGACCATAGTTCACAGCTAAGGAGCTCCTATTGGCTCACGGGAGGGCTGGGAAACAGAAATGGATGCTATATACTCTTCAGGATACAAACATAGCAAATGGAAGATGAGGAGTCATGTAAAGTAATGAAGTCACAAAACTTCACGCAGCAGTTGCAAATGGTACCATGAGCTCTCCATTGAAAACGTAAAAGCCAGAATAAACATGAGCTGAGACAGAAAGAGAAGGATGATAGAGGATGATGCAATTATGTAAATTTTGTGCTGCACTTAATTTCATTTTTAAAAAACACCCTATGACTCTCCTTTTATGTCTGTACCCTCCCCCAAAGGAAAAAAGTCACTGCCCCCTCATCTAGCCATCGGCTCTACTTTTGCCTCCCTGACATGACTTACACAGGAACCACAGCCTCAGCCACGTCCCTGGTCTGACCCCCGGTCTACAGAATCCTATTGCCCCAGACCATCACACTGGAAACTCGATGGATGGAAAAAGTATCAGGGATACAAGCTAAAGCCTCGAGGCTGCGCCTGCCTACAGCCACAAGGTACTATTCCTGTGAACGTCCACGTCCCCAGAGGCCCAAGACTCAGAGCACACCTGCGATCGCAGCCCTGCAGAAGGCGACCTTTCACTAGAAGTGGGTATTTGTGCTTCGTTTGGTGCCTTCTCTTAGTGTTTATCTAGTCTGAGTATTAGAAATGCTTTTTGCTACCTGTGCCACATTTTACTAGGCAGTATAAGGAGGAGAAATCTTCAAAAATAATAATGGTAATAGAGTAAACGTTCTTCATACAATTACCTGAAAGAGAGACTTAAACTCCAAGACCAATAACTTGCTTTAAGGCAAATAGATAGACGATGATGAAGTGTGGGAGTCTCTCGCTCAGCTTTGTACATATTCCTAGACACTTGGAAGAGAGGTGCCTACCAAATAGTTACCTCCTGTGTGCATGGATTAGTCAGATTTTCATTGCTGAGATCAAACGCCTGAGAAACTCACCTTAGAGGAAGAAATGTTTATTTTTGTTCACAGTTTCAAAGGTTTCAGCACCTGGTTGGCTGGCTCTGAGGTAGAACCTCACAGCAGAAGGGCTTGGTGGAGGAAGGGCTTGGTGGAGGAAGGGCTTCGGCAGCCAGGAAGCAGAGAGCAGAGGAAGAGCCAGAGAAGAACAAGCAAGGGACTGGTACTGCCTTAGGGTCATGCCCCGCTGACCAGGTCAGACACATCCAAAAGTGTGCTTTACTGATCTCCTAGGCATCTATCAAGCCAATCAAGTTGACAATCAAGATTAATCATCACTGTGCTATTTAACATCTACGTTGTTACACAGATGAACATGTGGATGTTCACATCGGTCAGGAATAAAGCAGAACATTTGCCAGACCATACATCTTCAGTTCTCCTCCCAGTATATTCAGTTAGGAAAGGGGAAGAGAGAAGACTGAGAGACAGCCTGATCAGGGCTGAACAGTCACCAACAGTCGGCATAGGATGGATGACGGGTCAGTGTTTATCCTCCACAATAGTCAAATACCACCAAAAGCATGAGCAGTTTAGTTATGCCATGAGAAAGAACTTCCTAACTTAGGACTGCTGGGCACTGAGCCACCAAAGTGATGATACACTGATGTCTACTGTTGCAATTGCATTCTCAAATACTATGTATGTGGTCTCCCTTCCTGACCACTTATATGTTGTCTCATTTAGATTTAAATCATCTTTTTAATTTAGAACAGTTTTATATGTACAAAAAGTTGTAAAGGCAACACAGAGAGTCTCCATATACTCCTGGCCCAACAGCTTTCATTGTTATTGTTTATTTGTCACAACTACAGAACGAACATGGAAGTATTACTGCTAACTAAATATCACACTTTATTTGGATTTTTCTAATCTTTCCCCACTGCATTTTTTCTGGTCCAGGATCCCATCCAGGAACCACACTGCATTTAGTCATTTTATCTCCTCAGCTCTTCTGCTGTTTCTTAGATTTTTCTTGTTTCTGATGACTTTGACAACTTTGAGAAGGACAGCTCAGGTATTCCTGTAACTTGGATTTTTCTCATCTTTTTTAAACTCACAATAGATGGATGTTGGGGGTAGAGGGAGAAAGACTGCAGAGGTGAACTGCTCCTTCCATCACATCCTATCAGGGTACATTCTGTCAACATGACTTATCTCTAATGAGTTATCCTTGATGACCTGGCCACGGTTGAAAGTTTACCATAAAGTTACCCTTTCCCTCTTCCAAACTGTACTCCTTGGAAGCAAATTATTGAGTGTAGCCCACACTGGAGAGAATAGGGAGATCCACTGCCTTAAAGAGGGACTGTCTACATATAGTATTTGGATTTTTCTGTACAGATTTGTCTCTTCTCCCCCATTTATATTCATTCAGTCATTTACTTATATTGGTATGGACTCCTGGGTATTTATTTTACACTTTGGGTTATTATCCAATACTATATTATTAATTTTGTTGTTTAAATTGTTCCACTGGTGGCCACTGGGGACTCTTTCTGCTTGGCATCTGTTCAATTATATTTTAATATCCTGTCTAGAGTAGGAAGTCTATAATTAAGAAAGGAAATTAAATGATTTTTTCTCCCAGGAAGAACCTTTGATTACGCAATGAAAACTTCTCCTTTTCACATGAACACAGAATTTTATTTTTTCCCTCCTACAGATTGGATATCTCTTGTCTGAACTCACCAGGAGCGAATGTGTTCTGGGTGTCTAATTTTTTTCAGATTTCAGGATATTTGCATATGCATAATGAGATATGTTGGGGATGAAACCAAAATCTTAACATGAAATTCACTTATGTTTCATATACACCTTATACGCAGAATGTGGAGATGGTTTCATCTCATATTTTTAGGGCACTTACCTTGCGACTGTGAGGTCAAACATGGAATTTTCCATTGGTGGCATCCTTTAGCACTCAAAGAGTTTTTGGATTTTGGAGCATTTGGGATTTTCTGATTCAGTACTTTCTGCTTGATGCTTGATTGGGAACACAGGTAAGAAGTAGGTAACATTCAGTCGTGAAAAGCCTCAGAAAGAAATGCACAGCTTGCCCAAGAACACGGCAGAAGGGAGTGGAGACACGGGCCAAGGAACACGGGCAGAGGAGCTAGATTGGACGGGGGCAGGAGATTATTCCCAGGAGTTCTGGGAAAATCCAGCCAAAACAGAGTACGATAAAGTGCCCCACACAAACAAGGAAAAATGTCAGAGGCAGATTCCCGTTACACTAATGGCTACAGCAGGCACTGGGTTATTTATGTCTCTTGCCTCACCGTGTCCCGAACACAGCAAAGGCTCTGTGGGCAAGGAGAACAGGGATGCACCAGGTCACATAGAATCAGGCAGATTATTTCGGATCTCCCCTCTGCAAGCTCTGACATCACTAACCGGAATTAACATATAACATTAATTAATGTCTAGTACGGTCAAGACTGATTCACTGTTGCTCCCTCTACTCCTTCTCCTAGTCTCCATCCAGGAGCAGTTCACTTTGTATGCTTTTACTGCCTCTAGGAGGCGGGGAGAAGAGTACTACTACTACTACTAAAATCTAGGTACTGAATAGCATCAAAGAGTTCATTGCCTATCTATTTAGCTATCCTCATGTGTACATATATGTATATCTAAAGTTTAGCAGTTTCTTTAGTTATCTTTACTATCTTAGTACATCTTCACTATCTTTTGCTCCACTTAAAATAAAATCAAACTTCATACTTATTTTAAAAATTGTATGTAAACGGCCAGGTGTTGCAGCACATGCCCATAATCCCAGCACTCTGGGAGGCTGGGGCAGGAGGATCACAATTTAGTGAACCCTATCTCAAACTGAAAATTGGCTGGGGATGTAGCTCAGTGTGAAGGCCCTGGGCTCAATCCACAGTACTGAAAAAAAAAAAAAAAGTAAATATGTTGAAGTGGATGTCTAGGCTTATTTTTTAAAGAAAGTTTATTTTGATTGTTCCTGAAGGGGGCGGGACTTGGGAGATTTCTGGATTTCTTTCTTTCCTGTATCCTCTATGTTGCTTACATGTTAATAAAAAGTAAACATTGCTTTTTAAACATAACCAAGCCATAATTTTCGAAGGATAAAGTAGTCTCCTGTGGTCCTAATCCAGGTACCTCATTATTTTGTTCATGATACTCTTCATCCCTTCTGACATGTATGCATCTCCATGTGCTCATTTAATATCTCTTTGCACCCCTGGGCTGCAGAGCCTGGGGGTGGGGTCAGGATCTGTACATTATGCACATTCTCTGAAGGAAAAGCATCAAGGAAAGCCAGTGCATGTAACATACTGGTTTCTCTGCTGACTGTATTTTCTAGAAATGAAAAGGCTTCCCAGACTGACTTTGCCTAATTTCTTTAACATATACTTAAAATGACAAGACACTTTCTGAATGGAGGTACCGAACTTTCAGAAGCCCATAGGGCTTCATTTGTAGAATTTTACCAAGAGAACTTGGGGGAGCCGTCTCTTAATGAATGAACGCTTTGTTATGCAAGGAGGGATGAGACACGGTTTAGCTTCATGAGCTGTTTCTTCCACCAGTTTTATGTGGATAAATGAGAGAATGACTCATCGATCTTGATTCTTCCCTAAAGCTCATTCCTAAATAGCTGTCATGCGGTTCCCTGGCCTGACTCCAGGAGCACTCCTGGAGGGGTGTAGCCAGGGGGGACCGCACATTCCAGAGCTGCGAACCCAGATACAGCAGCGAAGAGGTTTCACGATAACACAAGGTGAGGAGTCGCTCTTATATTCTCCCGCTCTTCTAAACCTCTCTGCAATAGTTAAATTCTCCACTGGAAACAGGGTAATGATCATTTCTAGTCTTCTTTAGCAACAAATTTGTTCTAAATGTTCTTGGCATCTCAAGCGATCTGTACTGTTGCTCCTTAGATTTCTATTTGAAAGATACATTGAGAATGCTAAATGTCAGCCTAAGTTGTTCTCTCTTCTACCATAGAGAGCATGGTGGCCCTAGGGTTTAAAAAAGGAAGAAATTCCATCTCATTTATCAAGAGTTATGATTTTGAATCACGGTGTGAGTCTGATTCTTTGGAAGCCAACTTCAGCCTGATTTCAGCATGTCCCTATCACCGATGTGGACTCTCTAAAAGACTGGACTAGCTGCTTGTGAAAACAGTGCACAGAGATGTGTGGGTGAAGGAGGACTCCAGCTGAGAAATACAAGCTCCCATGAAGCCATCTGAGCACGGCATCATTATCTCTGTGTCTACACCCTCGGCTGAGCTCAGGCGGCATTACCTTGACCCTGGGTTCCCAGAGGCCACCATCTCCAAGGGCGAAGGCAGAGGACATAGAACAGGGATACCCATCCACGTGCCCAACCTCAAATCAACAGTGCACCAAATGAACGCACAGTTCACCTTTCCCCAGCTGGCTCCCACAGCTGCTCCCTAAAATGTGATTCTTTCATTTTTTCCCCTGTGGTTACAGACACCTTTGAGAATTCGATGAAAAGTACTCTCTTTAAGAAAAGGCACACATGCACACAAAACAATTTCACGCCACTTCGAGGTTATCAACTAATTCTCAATCGCTATGTCCTGTCCAAAAGACTGTAGGTACCAAAGCACCAAGGTATTCTACGAAGAGGCTTCTGGGCCAGCGGGGTCCCCAGTCCACCTCGAACCTTCATCTTAGAGCCCAGATAACTCGGCCCCCGTGACTAGAAAATCAACATCAGATTTTGAGTGGAGGAAAGTCATATCCCACCATTCTTACAGTTTTTCCTTGGACTTGAAATTTAAACCCAGTGGGAAATTAATCCACTCTTAAAGAGTTCGTAGTTTTTCCCTTTGGGACTCATACTTAACAATATTAAAGAATAAATGGGATAGAATTACTGAGGTCAAAGAGGTCAGACAAGTGAGTGTAATAAAATATGTGGATAGCACTTATTGTGAATAATATAATACTAATTTACTTGAGCACCCTCGAGTGTGACATCCTGAAAAACAATCAAAACAGCTGCTTTTTCAATTCTTTCTTTAAGAAATTAAAGACACCCATGATTCAAGCAAAGAGAAGAGAAATGATCAGAAAATCCCATGATTAGCATAATTTTTCCTAATTTTAGACCAACACGGCGCGTAGCTAATTTCACTGCTTCACGCACGTTTTCTCTGACTGCTCCAGGGATAAGCCCTCGGCCTGCATTTCCACGTGGATATCTTTAAACCACATACTCTCACTAAGTTTCCCAGGCTGACCTCGAACTTGCAACTCTCCTGCCTCACCCTCTCAAGTAGCTGCTAATACAGGGCTGGATGTTTTTCTAGCTATCTACACCAGCTCTGTTTCCCATGCTACTTCCTCTCCAAATCCACTGTAAACTCCTCAACAGGGCTGCTGCCAAAAATTTGGAAGAAAATCACAGACGTGACCCACAGTGGCACTTTCTTAGGGACTGGGCCAATTGAGATACACTCCTGGGTATTCTCTAAAAGGTACAAAACAATGCTCAGGCATTATTCATTCAGAAGATTTTCAAAATTTCATGAAGGCTGGAGTGAGCCAGGTAATTAAACAGAATCTGGGAACATAGTTCAGGTTCCCGCCTCTGCGCTTCTTTGTGGGATGTGACTGATCAGGGTGAGGCGATTGTATTTTCTGAGGCTTCACTGAGAAATGACCCAAGGAATCCCTGCAGGTTATAAAGGAGAAACAACCAATAAAAATGGTTTCTGGCTTCCTCAAGGAGACTTGGCCAGTGGAAACCCATGAAGATGGTTCTTACATATTTCCCCAAACTTCCTTTTCTTGGATGGAAGAGACTGCTATCTTTAAAATTAATACTTTGAAAACTGAAGTGTGACCTTCCCCTATTAGAGCCAAGCAGGGACTAGTCTACTTCCCACCGAAAAGAGAATCTGTTATTATGGACCACGGGGCCTCTGTGCCTGTTCAGCTGCCCCAGAGCTTGGTTCAAAAAATCACATGTCACTGCTAATGGCCACATGCTGTGGTGGTCTGTGCCCTGTCAGGCTGCTGCCCAGCCCTTTGTAAGAACAGTGCATAATTTTAAAATGTATTTCAGATGGTGAAAGGGCATTATTTCCACCCACCATGATCTTCAGCTGTTGTAGCACAATCCCTCAGTACCTGAGGAGGATTGGCTCCGGGGACACGCCTCCCTCCCCATCCTCCCCCACGCTAAAATTGGTGGGTGCTCAGTACGACACAAAATTGCATGGTATTTGTATATAACATGTGCACATCCTCTTGTACACTTTCAACATCTCCACACTACTTATCATACCTAACATAATGTAAATGGTATATAAATAGTTGTTACACTGTATTGCTTAGGGAATAATAACAAGAGAAGTCTGTACATGTTCAATACTGATGCCATTTGTTTTCAAGTATTTCCTGTTCACGGTTGGTTGAATCCATAGGCACAGAACCCACAGATACAGTGGAGATACATGTTCAAGGTTGTGATACAGAAAGTCTTTAGTTTTAAATGTCTAAAAGACCTCTAGTCCCATGGATGAAGCTGCAGCAAGCATAGCACTAAAGGCAGATAATCTATTCTCGGCTACAGTGTTCAATGCAAAGAAACAACCTTGTTGCTAATTCCCCTGTGCTGTATCTTGCTTTGGATTTGTCAGGATGCCTTTGTGTCTGACCTATCGTGTTCAGCATCTTAACGACCAGACTCTCTTGCTATGGTGAGACGTATAAGTAGGAAAGTTCTGGCATCTGTCCTAAATATTAGAGTTTAACAAAAAGGAAAGCATGAGGCAAACTAAAACATATAAAATAAGAAATAGGTGAAGCAACCTTCTGTGTTCTTGAATAAAAGGGCTGCAAACCATAAAGCTACTAACTCTTCTCAAATTAATGGCTTTAACATAACCCCGGGCAAAATCACGACAGAATTTTTAAACCAGACAGAGGGGTTCTAAAGCTCATTTGGAAAAAAAATGCATAAAATGAGAGTGACTCATCACTAAATATATTACAAAACAATAATAATTAACACAAATCTTTCTTACAGGAGAAGGAGACTTTGCTTTCTTCAGATTTATGATCGTCTTAGAAAGCCTGTGAGGCCAAGGGGCCAGCATGCGTGGATGGTGGTATGTATGCTTCTCGAGAGCCATCAGAAGAGGGCAATTCCCCCCAGCTGTCTCGAGGTCTTCCTGATGATAACTGGAAGTTATCAAAATGGAAGAGAACTTCCGTGAATTAAATTTGGGTTCCAAAACTAGCTTCTAGATTTTTCTCACCTCTTAAAACAGCAATTCTTTAGCTTCTGCTTCCTCTCCACTGTTGGATTAGACAGCTTTGTGCCAATTTCAGAATGTCAGCACCTGCAGACTTAACCTAAGTTTGTATTTCTCCAAATCAACCGTCAAGTCTACGTAGCTGAGCATCGATTCTAAAGCCACGAATAATTCATCAGTACTTTTCTATATCCCTCTACTACGGTTAACTAAGGGATTACCTGTAGCAATCACCCACTTCTCGCCTAGACCTTACCTCCAAACGCCATTATTTAGATGCTAGTATTCACTTAGGTAAACCATGTAATTCTTTGGTTTAGGTTACTTATTTGGTTCATTACCTTCCTCACTTCCAAAGAACTTGACACACTAGGTCATGCTCGTGATTCCAAGGGTATTACCAATAAGGAAACTACTTCCCTAATCTCAACTCTGGGTATTCCAGATGGCTGACCACTTGCCTTCTGCATTTCCAGCTCCTTCCTAGTAAATCGCTAACTCAATTATTCTCTGGTCTCCCTGGCACCTCTACTTCCTTGCCCCAACCACCTTTTTCTTTCATTAGCCCACTGTGCCCTCACTGCCCTTCTCACCCAGAAGTAACCCCTCATACAACCACCCTCTGGCATATAGTTGCACACATGCCTAGTTAATGTCAACTCTCAATCTGCTCTTTACATGTCCCTAGTTGGCTGAATAGGGCTGCAGAAAAATCTACCACTGTGATGGCTGCCTAGACTTGAAATATTTCTGAGCTGCCCGGCATTTCTACAACATTCCCTCCAAGAAAGCATGGTCCCACTTGAAAAAGCATCTATTCCATGCTTTCTTCTTCCTCAAACCTCCAGAACCTCCTCTTCCCAGTTAGTATTCTGTATTTCTTACATCATTCAATAACTAGAAGAAAATGTCCTACGTCTGCCACCACCAATGGACCAGTGTTCTCATGTCTGTGTCACCTGCTCTGCCTTCTGTCCTGATGGACCATCCTTACTCCTCTCCCACCACCTCTTGCCTCCCAAGCAACATGCTCCTGCAGTTCCTCTAAGCCATCCAGTTTGCCTTCTCTAGTGGATTATTTCCACTGGTACATGTCTTCTATAATATATCCATCTTCACTTCACTTTCCAGTATCTCATTCTCTCTTCAACCACTCTAATTGGTCACTTCCATCACCCCTCTGAGGCTCTTGTCAGGGTCACCACTGGTCTCCATTCAACCAAATCCAGGGGTCACTTCTCAGATCTTATCTTGCACACCCTTTCAACACTGCACATATTCAGTCAATTCCTCTATATTTTAATGGTCTTCTTTTGACTTCCATGGAACTAGCCCCTCCTGGTATTCCTACATCATCACTGGCCACACCTTCTCCATTTCCTCTGCTGGATTCTTCTCCATGTCCTGATGTCTACATGGAGGACCCCAGTGCTCAGCCTTCAGCCTTATTTTCTCTCCTGCCTACCCTTGCTCCCTAGTTGACCTCAGCCAACTCCACGGTGTTCATCATTCCCAGATATCATCTATGACTTCCAAAGTCTGCCCACAGAACACTTCCACCTGTCTAGGGGATACTGCTACTTGGGTATGGAAAAGGTATCTCAGGTATAGAACTTGTCATGTTCACCTTCTCCAATCTCACTCTTCTTCAAGTGATTTCTTCACCCAGCCACTCTATCAAAAGCCTTGGGAATTGTTCTTCCTTCTCCTTTCATAGCCCTCATCTATTACAAAACCTAAAAGCTCAACATCCAACTTCATCACTGTTTCTTCAGTCCAAGCTGCACCACCTTCAATGATAAACATATCCTCTCAACTAATAATCTGAATTCTACTTCATCCCCCAGATTCCAGAATCTTCTTCTCACACAGCTGCCAGAATAACACTAAGATATGTCAGCTCACCTAACTCCCCTGACCGGCCTCCCAATGGTTTCCTGTCACATCTAAGATGAGACCAGAACTCTGTCCCACCTATTCCCTGTGCCTCCCTCTTATACACATTAACTGTCCCTTGACTGCCCCACCTCAAGTGCACCAAGCTCCTCCCTACTTGGAGCCTTTCTCACTGATGGTCTCTCTGACCAGGATATTCTTTCTGGCTGGGATGCTCCCTTTTGGGTTCTCTCTCTGGCCACAATACTCTCTCCATAGATACTCATGTCTCTTCTCTCACTTCACTCAGGTCTCTTCTCCAAGGCCACCTTCACAGAGAGGTCTTCCTTGACTGCCTATGGAAAGTCACAGTCCAAATACACTTTCGTCCTAGTGCTCAGCCTACTACCAGAGGACAGATTATTGTGTATCTTTGTCTATTATCTGTCACTCTCAGATGGACTTTAAGTCCTATGATGGAAAGTCATTTATCCTTTTTGGTACACTGATACAGCCCCAAGGTTTAAGATCCCACAAAACAGTCACCCATTGTGAGAGCAGCTGAATGAATCAATGGATGAACAAATGAATGAATGAATCAATCAATCGGTCAACAACTGAAGTTAAGAGTTGGTCCCCTTTTGAAAAGCCTGATTCACTCTTACAGGCTGCATCCGAACACAGCTATATAAAAAGACAGAGCAATTACACCAACTGCTCTGTTTCAACTCCACAGTCTCAACCACACCAAGAACATCCAAAAAGACTGGGTGCATTTCTCCTGAGGTTTTGCTTTCCTCCTCTTTTCATCTGCATCATCTTTTCCCTGCCCACTAGGTAGCTCCGAGCAGCAGGGGAAAGTGTCAGCCTGCAAAGCTAGTAGTCTGTGTGCCTTCAATGCTTTCTTTTCTTCCTCTGTGATGACAACAGTTGCTGCTCTATATCTATAATTTTCTGTTTAGGTAACGTCTTATTTGCATGCTGAAACCATATCTTCTTCCCCCATTACCGATGTAAAAGACTGCTTATTTCTAATTATATTTCAGGCACTCAGGGAATTCAAAGAGCAGAAAATATGTCAGGAATAATTTACAAATTGTGGCTATTTGTGTACAGGCTCGCCTGGACTACAGCAACTATAGAAAAGGGAAAAATTTGCTCATTAAAAAAACCAGCTCTCCTCAGCAGCTCTCTCTTTCCATTTGTTCTCCAAGTCCCCAACAAATACAAACCTAAACACTAAATGGGCATGTGCCTGCGAACAAATTTATTTTTCCCCATCTCTCAGTTTTTGAGTGAGAGTCTAGAAATGAAACTTTCCACAATTGCTCCCACCCTGCCTTGGTAACTGTATTTCCCTCTCAAGTCACTGTTTCTAAAAAAGAAAAGGCATTTTTCCCTGTTTTTGTTAACGCAGATACTGCAAAAGTTGGAAAATTCTTCCCTGAGTCATATGAGTTGGGACTGAACATTCCACAGATGTAGGGATGAAGGTATAATGCATGAGATGGAAGGCTTTGGACTCATCTTAGGACACTGAGTCTAAACTTATTTTTTACACACTTTAAACTCTATTAAACTCTATTAAATGACTAAAAAAAAAAACCTCAAGGCCTAAGATAAGCTTTCTATTTCTTTGATATCTTGCTACAGTGCTAAGGAAAGGACTGTAGAGAACTTTCAACACACTTTCAATCCAGGAACTTTCATGGATCTGAATGCAGCCACGCAACAGAGCCCAGATATTTGGCTCTACCCACTACCTACAGAAGGGGCTGGTACCTGCTTATTGGTGGTGGCATGGGCTTAGGATAAAGACTTCTAAACCTTGTCTAACCTAACTAAGGAGACTTCTAAGCATTTCATGAGACATGATCTTTCCAGGGACTCACGCAGGAATATCACCTTGCCTACTCCATCAGCCCTGAGCTTATTTCACTCAAGGACAGTGTTAGGTAGGGGGAACTAGTCTCAGACACATGATACTATGAGCTCAAATGCAGTCATAAGGCATCTTATTAGGCAAATTTTCAATAAATTCTTCTATTGTTCAAGTATACACTGACACTGAGTTTAGAGCAAATCTCCATCTTCTCATTTAAAAGGGGAATTGGCCAAAGTGAATAATACAAACTTTTGGAGACACAGATGTGGCTGATAGTCAAATGTCTATCTGAAATACTGAATTTTCTAATTTTCTTAAATATGTATATTCCAAATAAAATACATTAAATTAGAAGTACTGCTTTTGCTCATTCTCATATCTCACAAAACAACTTTACTTAATCTTTGCATTTGATGCTAGTGTTGCAATCACAAAGGAGACTTTTCATTTACTAAATAAATTCCAACAGCACATGATTTCTATTTCCAAGTTATTTTGGATTTGGTCTTTCATAAGCCACATAGGAAACTGCCAGTAATTTTTATCCGGATCCGCAAGGACTCACGTAGGATAGTTTTCCGTGGTTTTCATTCATCCTACAGGAGCACATTTGATTTGCACTAGGTGACTGCATGCTGTATTGGTCAGCATGGCTTGAGTGCCATGTAAGGAATGATGGATTCTGGCCCAGTGACGGGCAAGTGCTGGGTGGGTGAAAGGGAGGGTGGGTCCAGGGGCAAAGAAGCACAGAGGAGGCTGTTGGAATGATGCAGGAAAGTTATAAGAAGGGATTTGAAAGTCACAGTAAGAAGAGAGTCCAGAAACATTAATGAAGCAAAAGCAGCAGGATTCGATAATTAAGTGGATTTGGGGATTAAGAAAAGAAGAGATAAATGATGCAGGAGTTTCTGGCTTGAGAGGCTGAGTGAACTTGGTTCTATTAAATTATTCCCGAGGAGGAATGAAAGACAGAGAGAAATCTGAGACCAGGGAAAAGGAGATTGGGTCATCTCTTCCATTTTAGACCCACCAAATATAAGTGGCTGTGGGACAAACAAGTAAAGATATCCAGCAGGACTAGGATATTTGCTTCTCATGTTCAGGAGAGCAAGTTTGGCTGGAGAATCGATTTGGAAGCCTCTGACCCTAAGTTCTAAGGTAAGAATGATGAGGCTGAGTGGATCCCCAGGAGAGAGGGAACATAGAAATAAAAAGAGGGTATGATGACATGTTAGAGGGGGGAAGCTAATTTAACAGGCAGGCAAGGAAAAAGCAGCCCAAAGGGAAATTATTAAGATGTTTCCAGAAAGGAAGGATGAGGACAGTTAACCACTGCAAATGCCCTGGGGATTTCAGTGAAATGACTCATAGTTCCCTCCTCGATTTGTTTAGGTCACTGGTAGGGAGGTGGTATAGGAAGTAAAGAAATGAAAACAGCTAATGTGGAATAGTATTTTCAGAAGTTTTGTTGAAAAAATAGCATAAGAAAGTGGGTGGCACTGGGGAGGGTAGATGGTGGCAGGATTGAGGGAAGACACTTTTTTTGGCAGATAAAAGACATGCATGAGCTGACTGAAAGAGCCAAGAGAGTGAGAAAGAAAGGATAATGAATGGAGAAGGAGGGAGAAGAGGTCAGATAGGAGGAACCAAGAACTGATGAATAAGGGTGCAGACTCCTCATCTCCGGGGGCTGGAGGAAAGGAGGATGGCCAGCAAGTGGGCAAATATGCTGCAAGCAGAGCATAGAGCTGAGAGTGGCCCCTCCTCACCGCGTCGGGTTTTCCTTGAAAGTGAAGGGAGTTTTGTTTGCTCAGGGTGAGGAGGATGAAGCTGAGCAGGGAAGGGGTTTGACGATTCTGGTGAATCTTTAAATAATCTCTGAAAGCACAAGAGAAAGACTAGAGCAAGCCTCAAGAGCCTAGCTGAGCTTGAGCCCTGGAGTCTGCCTGGCACTCACCCCACGACTGTATATGATCCCAGCAGCACTTTGGTAGCTCAAGTGGAGGAACAGAAGGGGCAGATTATAGTACTGATCCAAGGCTGACGCTGAAAGACAAGGTCTGAGGGATCCAAAGGTTCTGAAAAGAGCCACCCAGAGGATCAAGGGGAAGGCAGGAAAAGACCCAGGAGAGGAGTGATGCTTGTAAGTGATGGCCTAAAACAGAGGTCCCTGGAGGAAAGAGAATAACAAAGGGCATGGAAACACAGGATGCTGAGGTCAGAGGATAAGATACAGAAGTTTAAATCTGAACAAGGGTGAGGCTCAGGCTGCGGCCACAGACAAGGACACCAAGAACTCTGCCCCAGTAGAAGTTAGCAGCAGTGATGAGATTGCTGTGTGTCCAACATGTTCTGCTTCCCCTTCCTCCTGGGCCTCCAGGGAGGCTGCATTTCCCAGCATTCCTGGCAGTGGAGCAAGCCATGTGACTGGGTTCTGGCCAATGGGAGAGGGGCAGGAAAGACATACAGCATTTTCTAGACGTGGCACCTGAAAGAATCTCTCACAAAACCCTTCTGCCTTACGTTCTTCCTTAGGGGACAAACACAGGGGACCTAGTGGAGAACCCAAGACCCGAGGAAGAACGAGACAAATGAAGCCCAAGGATGTGAATAGCCACAAGTCACACGGGACAGGGCATGAAGCAATCTGCCCCTCCCTGGTCTGTCCAGACCGGACCATGCCTTATGCAAGGAACAAGCCTTCACTAGGGCTTTTCGGGGCTGTTTGTCATGGTAGTTAGCCTGCTCTGAGTAAAACAAGAGTGCTCCTGCCAGACAGAGGAAGATCTTTTAATTGAGGGCTAAAATAAGAGTAATAGGAACTGTCCCTTCTGATTAAGTGACCAGAGAGGTGGAGGGAAACCAGAAGTGGAGATGATGAGGCAATAGAGGACATGTTTTCCAGAAAGATCTGGAAGGGAAGGCAGCAATGAATGGATAAGCAAAGGAAGAAGACTAGGAACAAGAGTGTTAAGGCAAGGTGGGATGAACTGTGTCCAGTTTACAAAGGAGGTTGTGGTTTGGGGTTCAGACAAACACTGGGCAACGTCTGAGAAGGAAGGGAAGAAACATGCACTTTGTGAAGGATTGCCATGTGCTGAGGACTGAAATGGGTGTGGTCACAAACGCTCAAACTCTTGGAGAACTGAAATCTTGGAATTGAGTGAAGGCTAAATGATTTGGATTTTCCTACCCCAGCACTCTCTCTCTGTGTCTCTCTCTCTCTCTCTCTGTGTCTCTTTCTCTCTCTCTCTCTCACACACACACACACACACACACACAGAGATACACACACACACACACACACACACACATTTCTAGGCATGGTTAGAACCCACCTTGCCTCGACTGCCTCCCCGGCCTCCCACCCTCAGGGCCTCCTCACCCTTGCTGCTCCTTAGTCTGGAAGGTTCTATTCTGGTTCATGAACCTGTGTTGTTCCTTTTGTATCCCCAGAGCCTAGCACAGTATCCAGCATACAGTAAGCACTCAATACAGATTTGCTGAGTGAATGCTATGGAGGCCAACAGAGATAAAAGTCTTGATTCTTTCCAAGAATTGCATGAGATGAAATGAGCTTCCATGGCAATATGAAGGAAAGCATTTATAACTTTCTCTTCTAATTACAAAAAGTTACTGGAGATCAGAATAAATACCAAATAAAAACAGAATCTCCTTGAGAGATTTGGAAGGGGAAAAAAAATGAGATAATTATCTTTCTGGGGATAGAAAAAGGATGAAGAGAAATAGATTAGATAATACTGTATGGTTCTTTTCAGATTGAAGAGCCTATTTCCCCAGAGATTTGGAGTTATTTTTCCCTGCATTTTCTAAGTGAGCAGCAGTGTAAATTGAATCTCTTGGTTTCAGGGCTAAAAGATGCTATAAATGTCCACAGATTCCAGGTGAGATGGCATAATGCAGACACAGTTGGTCCACAAACCATCCACTCAGCTGCATCACACACAATTTCCAGAGTTAAAAGAGCTCAGTGAGACAGTTCAGAATGTTGTCTGGCCATTGCCCACCAAACCCCTTCCTCCAACTAACCGACTCATTGAATGCCAAAGACAAGCTGAAGGGAGAGTGAGGAATGAGTGTAGCTTGTCACTTGTTGCCAACCTCAATGTATCTTCCAGGGTATTTTCTTCAAGAGATAATTATGTTGGGCTGAGGATTTAGCTCAGTGATTAGAGTGCTTGACTTGCAAGCACAAGGGCCTGAGTTCGATCCTCGGCACCACAAAAAAAAAAAAAAAAAGAGATAATTATGCTAAATCAATCACCAGGAAATGAGATCTTCATAGTGATAGCTGTGACTCGGATTTCAAAAATTGTGCCAATCAGAACAGAGATTTTGCTCCCCTGTCAAAAACGATCATTTATACAAAGCTCTAAGAAAACAATACCCCCTACCCACACCCCGCCCCCCCAAAAAAAGATTAGAAGGAAAAAGAAGCCCAATATTATTGAACGAATGCCTGAGGCTGAAAACAGCAGTAATATCTTTGGCTATCTATACCATACAATCTGTTCTTTAAATCTCATTCCTGCTATACTGGCTGAGAATCTACTGTTGGAAGACTAATGGGTAAAATATGGGGTGCTATTGGGGCTTTAGTTTGCTGTCAACACCTAAAATGTGATAAAAATTATGGTTAGAAAGATATTGATTAAAATAAGACTTGAGAGACTAGAGGTGCTACTTGAGTGGTGGAGCACTTGCCTAACTACAGGAGGTCCTATAGGGTTGAATCTTTAGTACAAGAAAAATAAACAAAACCAAGACTTGGTTCTAGACCCGGATGGGTTCTAGAAAAAGGGGCCCAAATGATGCCAATGAAGCTGGGTAAGTAATTGTTGGGGAGAAAGTGAGTTCTCTCAGGCTACCATTGCTCTTACCACCTCAATCAAAACAGTTTTAGATATTTCCTGAATGCCTGCCATATCTCAGGCACTGTGAATACTAGAGACTAAGGATATAGAAACAGGTATGCTGTGGAACCTGAACTAGACAAACCAAACAGTGAGTGAGAGCAATACATGAACTGATAAAGTACAATGCAAACCAACCAATGCTAATAATCAATAAATGGAAAAACTGCAGAGGTGGTCTAGGAGGAACTAATACTTCAGCCTGAATGAGTTAGACTTTCATAAAGTAGGAAATAATTCAGCTAAGTCTTGAAGAATGACTGGGTAATTTCCAGGTGATGAGAGATAGCAGTGAGGCCAAGTTCACTGGAGAGGCCCAGGTGAGCGTAGCAAAGCCTGGAGTCTGGAGCTGCAAGAGACACATAGAGGGTGGTTCACACTACTCTCCACCATTTCTCCAAAACTTGGTGCCATGGCTGAGCAAATACCCACATCTCTGTTTAACTGGTTAACTAAAAACAAGAGGCTGCTTCTTTGGCTATTTCAAAGTAAATGTCCTGGGTGGCACTTTTGGAAATGAGGTGGGATGTGAAGGAATCGGATGACAGGGATGCTGGGAGGTCCCAGGAACCTTGCAGGATGGAGAAGCCGGCTTGGAATACAGCCCTGAGATGTCAGAGCACAGAGGGAAGAAAGCTGCCCCGTACTGGCTTGAAAGCTGCCTAAATGAACCAAATTCTCTTATAAAGATACTGTTTATACGTGCCCACCTCACCTCCTCCGGAGAGGCAGATACCTACCAGATCCCAGCCATCCACAGTGCACTCTCAATTTCTACTTCCCTCTTCCCTTTTCTATTTTGTAATCTGAGTCATTGGGTCCTCATCACTGGGTGTGCTGGGTGAAAGGAAAGAAAATTCGACTTTAACTTTACCTTCAGCAAAACTCAGCTGAGAATGTTCAATAAACTCTCTGTGAAGAATGGCCAGAAAGGGGTATTTAATTTAACCAAATACTGTAGTTAAATGAAAATTGCTAATATAGATCATGCACAAATTGCCAATTTTGAAAGAATTAGTGCTTAATAAAGTACACATAATCCCAAAGCCCTGTTAAAGATTTTTTAATATCTTTTTTTTTAGTATGCATACATATGATTCATTACCTTAAAATTCAACAGTCTTCAGTGAGTCTAACTTGTTTTATGGTACCATGAAAATACTGCGTTCAGCTTATATGATCTTTTAACAGATGACAGTTTATGATAGACTATTAGAAGCCTATAATGTAGGCCAAAGGGCCAACATTTGGGGATGATCCAATGACTCACATTCACTTGGTAGCATTTATTAGTACTGTATCCAGACAGAGCAAGACACTAGAAGATGAATAAAGACCAAGCCTGTTCCTCCTCAAAGGGTTCATGGAGGGGAACACATCTATTTTTAGTAATATTTATGACACATCAGCTAACAGTAATAACTGAAGAAAAGAGACAGAGAAAAGAAAGTGCTTCATTCTGCCTATTGATGGAAGTCAGAGCAAGGACGGGTTGACACGGGAGATCACACTTAAGAAAAGTCCCAGGAGGGCTGCAGATCACTGCAAAGATGCCACACTGGTGCTGGCGTGGAGACACAGGCTAAGGAAAAGCCCCTGTAGAATCCAGTCCCAAATCTGAGCTGGGCACTGAATCCTATTTTGGCTCTCTCATCCTCAAACCAACAAGCATAGCCACTTAAGCTTTTTTAAATCTTAAATTCACTTTTCTTTGTGTCTGATCCAGATTTAGGGAGGGGGTGATGGAATCTTTTGGAAAGGCAAGTCTGACTGATCTGAGTGCTCTGGTTCCCCTCCTTCCTTGAACCCTATGGGCTCTCTTGTGAGAAGGACAGTACTGTTCTCTCCATGGGAATCACAGCACAAGGCAAGATGGCCAGCCTGGGAGAGGGGACACGCAGTAAGGTCAGCACACAGTGAGCATGAGGAGAAAGGGCAGGGCAAGGGGGTGGGAACAGCTGCAGTGCTCCTTGGGTATCACTGGAGCAGGGGCATCTGTAAAGAAGGTCCAAGTCCTCCGGACATCTGGAGGAAAGAAAAGCACAAGGGCTCTGAGGAGGAAAGCCTGGGGTTGGGATCTGCCAAGAGACCATGAAGAAGCCCGGAAAGCTGAGAGGTGACAGCAAATGAGGCCAGAGGGGCAGCCAGGAGCCTATGAGTTCTGGAAGCCTGTCCTTGGGTCCTTTTACTCCACTCTGACAGCATCTGATTTGCATTTTTACTGGACCATTCTGGCTGCTAACCAGGGACCCGGCTACAACAAGAAAAGAATGAGAACAAAGAGACACTGCCCTCTAGGTAAGAGAAGCTGGTGGTAGGTAGCTGGGGACAAGTATTTAGTGAGAACTTCATCAGCATCTGTAGTTACTGATGCAACAACAGAAAACATGAGGCTGAGGGAAAAAGCTCAGTGGTAGAGCAGATGCTCAGTATGTGTTAAACCTGGGATCCATGGCCAGCACCAAAACTCTAAAAACAGTATTCATGCTTGCAGGCATTTCAAATCACCATGCTAGGGAGACAGACACTAATTATGCAACAGCAGCAATTAGCCAGTCCACCAAAAACAGTGTAGAGGGGGCCTTGCTCTTAGCATCACCCTTTTTCTCTGTAGATTTCCAGCCTCCAAATATCACCTGTGAGCCTGCATATGCCAGAGAGAGAAAGAAAGCACAGGGCCCTCCAGGAGGATTATGTTGCAGGAGGCCATCACACCAAAGAACTCATCACTTGTATCTCTGATGAATTCAAGTAATGCAGATAAAATTTGAAAAATTGGGTGCAATTGAAGTTACAGAAAAAGAGTTCTTATTGTAGATTTATGAGTATGAAGGCTGAAAGTCAATGAAGCAGACTCGTGGCTGGAATTCCAATGCAGGGGCTGGAACTGCGGGAGACAGAGCATGCTAAAGGTACTATGCCTCTCTGTACCAGGTCATGGGCTCTGCTCATTGACCTGCAGTCCCCTTCTGAAGCAAAAGGCCACAGCATCCCGGAGATGGTCAGGGGATGGCTCAGTGTGAAATCCTAAGGCAATCAGAGGCACAGAGGATGAATAGAAGGCAGGAGCTGGCAGCATGAACAAAAACAGCAAGATCGGGTGTGTACTGATTCTGTACATAAAAAATGGAGACCTGAATGTGGTAGAGATGAAAACAACCACACAGACAGAACCATGAAAGCAGACCACAGAGGAGAGGCTCAGGTTTGTAACTGGATGTCCGGGTGGTGATTTGTTCACTGTCTTCCCCCACAGACTGCAAGCTCCAGGAGGGCAGGAACACATTGCCTTTCACACTGACCTGTTCCCTGCAGACAGCACAGTGCCTGGCATGGTGAGTGCTGGCCACAGTGGGCTAAATGGCCTCCCCACTAAACTCAAGTGACTGAGAACCTCCGATTGTGTCCTTATTTGGAAACAGGGTCTTTGCAGATGTCACACCGATGAGGACATACCAGGTTAGGATGGGCCTTGAGAGAGTCCTTCTGAGGAGAGGAGCAGACACACAGAGAAGTCTGAGGGACAGCAGAAGCAGAGACTGGAGGGAGGCAGCTCCAAGCTAAGGAAGACCAAGGCCAGCTGATGAGAAGGTGTGGTGGACTTACTGTGGTCAATTTAAGCAGGAACGCCCAGCTGGACTGAGTTGGTGTGGTTCTGGGCATAGAGGATCCACCTGAGAATCGTTCCTGACACCACATAAATGAGAACAGGAATGGAAGATAGAGGCCGGCTGTTTCCCAGGAGAAGCTCTATTGTGGGTGGTTCTCCCAAAGGGAACTCAGCTGTTCCCATCGCAGAAGGAGCTCAGAGTCTTGCTGTCACCATGGATGGCTGTAGTTCACTTCAGGAGAGCTCTGGTCTTCATCTCCATTGGGAGCATCATATCCTGGTTCCAGTAAAGATTTCTTCAGCCTTTTAGTGCAGATGTGGATTTACACCAGACACTGCTATGGGCTCACAGCCCTTCATTGGCTCTTTCAGGTCTCCACTCTATAGACAGACAATCTGCACTCTTCCTGCATTTGGCTTGTGTGTGTGAATCTTGTAAACTGTACTTCTGCTGATTTAAATCTGCTCTCTTACAAACCACTGACTCTGGAAAAGACAGACGGTAAGAAGAGGCAAGGAAGGATCCTCCCCTAGAGCCCTCAGGAGGAGCAGAGCCCTGATGACACCTTGATTTCAGAACTGAGAAGACAAGTTTCTGTGGTTCAAAGTTATCCTAGTATGCGATAATTCGCTACAACAGCTCTATGAAACTAAAGCGGCTGCTAAAAGAAGAATGAATGAACGAACAAGTGGGCTAAGGAAGGCAAGGCTGGTTCACACCAGCATGCCAGGAACAAGACTGTGCCCCTGGAATAACTGGCATGCTTTGTGAACCAGTGAATACAGGAGTGGGCTCTACATGCAGCTGGTGGAGGAAACAATATTAATTTTTTTTTTTTTTTTGTGGCGCCGGGGATCGAACTCAGGCCCTTGTGCTTGCAAGGCAAGCACTCTAATCACTGAGCTAAATCCCCAGCCCCAACAATATTAATTTAAAAGCCACTGTTTTCTGGTGGGTACTCAGAATGGACACCTGGGACATCCCACTTCCTGTTTGCCCTGACAGTACTCACAGATTACAGTCCTAACCTTACCCCCAAAGTTTGCCATGAAATATCTCACTTCTATTATTATTTTTTGCGTTGCTCTAGTATATCAATAATCTTTGGAAACAAAAGACATGGTTCTATTTGTAGCATTCTGCTTTTAGTAGTGGTATTTTCATTTACAAAATATAATAATTCTCAATCCCCGAAAATTAAATGAACAATAGCAATGAGCTGCACTTTTTTTCCTAAATGGGAAACAGGTTAAATAAGACCCAGAATCTTTTCCTGGTACTCATCTCCTCTCCCCTTGGCCATTACGATAGCAGATCCCGAGAGAAATTAGCAGACATAAAACCTCCCAGAACCTGTGAATACTAGCTCCTTTATCTTCATATTTTTCTCCATTAAATTTGAAGAAGTAGTAGTTGGGGAGAGAAGATAATAGAAACAATCTGAATTTTTCAAAGTAATGGGCTTGATTGGTCTTTTCTTCTTGTTTGTCTAGAAAAATCTGTCTGCCTTGACAATTAGGAGACAAAATATCCTGAGGTTCCAGCAATGTGCCTCCTCCCAGAACCTGAAGACTTAGCTGCTGTGGCCCTTAAGCCACTTCTGCCTTGTACAAAACAGAAGCCCAGGGCTCCTGGCAGGAAATGCTTCTGGGCTGTGGGAACAGAAGCCAGCCAGTCACCAGGCACACGCCAGGCACTGCACAGGACACACAGAACCCTGAGATGGAGAAGTCACAGAAGGTGTCTGTGGGGAAAGGAGTCGGAAAACCAGTACTTACCAGGAGCAATTACTACTGGGGAAGGGAAAATGGTAGAGGAAGGCTCCATGAAAAGAAGTGAGCCATGTCAGAAACCTGGGAGAT